>ML812381.1:264692-274763 GCA_009831015.1 Picea engelmannii
CCAACTAGAAGGAAGCACCAACTCCCTGAGTGTTTCCAGCACCAACTGGATGGAAGCACCAACTTCCAATCATACAGGCAACCAACCTGTATAACAGAGAACAATAGTTCTCCCTTACACCACCCTGCCACCCTGGTTTCTCTAGCTGCAACCAGATGGAAGCTACAACTCCCTATGTTCAAGCACCATCTTGAACCTCTGAGGACAACAGTCCTCCCGAGCACCTCCCAACCACACTGGAATATAAATCTTTGCTACTGAAACTTATTACAGTGATATAAAGTTCAACAATGGCTTACCAGACTCATCATTGTTTTGTTGCATTTCTTTACTCTGTCTGCCTCATTGCCTTCCTGCACACATCACTTGTGTTGTCTGTTCTTCTGCCTTTTATGCTCTGTGCGCCATCCCCATTCACTACACAGATCCTCTTATGTTCAATTCAACTGCTGCATTCTCCTCCTTCTTCACACATGAATCACCTTCACCAACAACAACCACAGCAAACTCCAACAGCAAAAACAACCCTTCTCTTAAAGGAACCGTGTATATATAGCTTATGTGCATCTTCTGCATGCAATATTCGCCATTCTTATGCATGCTCATACCGCGCCAATCTCCTCCACATCTAGAGTGCTCTGCCTGATCATCATGGTAAATCTTCAGCTTCTCTGGCGGTTTTCCACGCGTTCAGCATCACTAGTTGTTATGCTGAGATTCATTTTTCTCTCTGGCAGTTGAGACTCTTCGTCTAATCTATTACAGTCGAGCTCATCCAGAACAACCCACCATACACAGTCTGTCTCATTTTATTTTAGGCAAAAGAACGACAACTGTCCGAGTAACTGAAACACCAACTGAACCACTAACTGATTTGCAATCATGAGTCTGTTTTGCTAACAGATTTGTAACTGGGGAGTTAACTCTGAGAGAGAACAGTAACCCTCCGATCAACACTTGATCTGACGGTTCAGATCATTCCTCGATTTCGCATATCGCGATTTTGACACTCCTGATGTTCAATGTTCTTGTCACTTACAAATCCCGATCTACGAAATTCCGATATAGAACTTTTCTGCACTAGCTCCTTCCTCTATATGACTATGGTCATAACCAAGCGCCTATGCAAAAAGCGCTTTTCGCGAATTCGCGTTTCGTGAATCTGGAGATGCGGCATCTCGACTTTCCAAGTCGTGATCTCCGAAACCCCGAAATGGAGCTTATCTGGACTGACTCCTTCCCTTCTTGTGACCATGGGTTGTGACCACAGCCTTATGAATAAGGCGCTTTCGCGATTTCACATTTTGTGAGTCTGGAGATGAGACATCTCGACTCTCCAAGTCGCTATCCCCGATACCCCGAAATGGCGTGGGATCAACGATCCTGATCATAGCTTGATTCAACGGCTGCGATTGGATCGCAATTTCGCATATCGCGAAATCGACATTCTTGTTGCATTGTTTACTTGCCTCTCCATATTGTGATCCCCGAAACTCCGATATGGAGTTAGATCAACGATCCAGATTTGAGCTTGATTCTACGGCTGCGATTGAATCGCAATTTCGCATATTGCGAAATCGGCATTCTTGATGTTAATAACCTTTGACATCTCCAACTCTCGATCCCCAAAATTCCGACATGGAGTTAAATCAACGGTCCAGATCTGAGCTTGATCTGACGGCTCAGATTACATCGTGATTTCGCATAGCGCGATATCGGGATTCATGTTGCATTGTTTCTTTGACATCTCCAACATGCGATCCTCGAAACTCTGAAGTGGTGTACATCTGCTGACGTCACACGTGGATTGACATGTGTTGAATACTGCCACGTGTCACTCTGATTCGTGACTTACATGTGCCTGAAGTGTTGAATCAGTCTGACACTTGTCATTACCTGGTTGTGCCACGTGTTCCTAGCTGACATGGTTTGCTGACGTGAGTCTTATCGACGGTCCAGATCTTATCTTGATCTGACGGCTACGATTAAATCGTAATATCGCATATCGCGATTTCGGGATTCCTGATGTTAATAATCTTTGACATGTTTAACTCGCGATCCTCGAAACTCCGACATGGACTGGGATCAACGGTCCAGATTCAACATCGATCTGACGGCTCAGATTAAGTCGCGATTTCGCATATCACGATTACGCCCGCTTCTCCTTGTTCTTTAAGGATCGTGCAGGTTCTCCTCGATCCAACAGTGGTCGGACCCTGCACTCAGATCTGACTTCTGAGATCTGTCCTCCTCTTCGGCGCGCTCCTCTTGTCTACATTGAGATCTGACGGTCATCGAGAATTTGGGATGGGATCCAATGATCATCGACGCTTCTCCTCCAAGCTTTAGTCATGAGTTAACCTCATCCCCGGTGCACACTTACGCACTGCATTCGACTCTGCGCTAATTCCTCCTAAGCTTATGTTGTTCCTGTTTGTCCATCGATGCACACTCTGATCCTGCCATCTTCATTGTTGTACTTGCCATCAATGAAAAGCATACGCTGCCTGTAAAACATACCAAACATCCTCTGCATTATCTCTTCTGATCTTATCAAGCTTGCTCTGCAGCTTCTTCCCAAAATACTTCTGGTGCCCATCTATTACATTCTTCCTGTGTTCATGCCATCTTCATTGCTGTTCTTGCCATCAATGACAAGCATATGCTACCTGTTAAACATTTCGAACAAAACTAGCCACTTGTTCTGCCATACATATGGAAACTAGAACATGTGGCGCTCTATCAAATGTTTGTTGAAGTCTGATACCTAATGGCCTCTCTACACTAAGCAACAATCTATATACAACCATGGTTGTTCTGAACAAAGAAACAAAATAATAGTAGAAGAAATTAGACTGTAGGCGAACTCGAATTGTCGTCATCATTGGTAGGTCGCGGAGCAAACACATCGGTTTGGTAGCATGTTGGGCACCTGTTCTTGGTTGGCTTGCTTGAAAGGGCGTTGAAAATAACATTCAGGTGTTGAGAGAGGGTAGTCTGGCGGTGAAGTTGCTCTACGACAACCCATCTCATTTCAAAAATTAGTTGCAAATGCTCCTCTGAGAAGCGCCATGTGTTGGGCGACGTCGGCGATGATGCTACAGGTGGTTGAGAATCACCAATAGGTGCAACCTCTTCTTCCTGCTTCATTGTAGGAATTTCTTCTTTGACTGGGTAGCCACCCAAGTTTGGAGCAAAATTGCCTTCCAGGGAATGATAACCAAAAGTGAGGGGCATAGTCAAAATATCAGAAGCAGAGAAGAGAAAAGAATATGTAGGTTCCAGAGGAGGATCCTAAGGGACCTCTTCCTCAACATAAGCCATGGGTTGATCATCATCTGACCAATTTTTGGCAGAGTCTAGTGAAATGTTCATAGGAGGGTCAGCAGGGTGGGCTTGAGAAATGGGGGGTAGAATTGGTTCGACAGAAGGTCTAGGACGACAACGCTCAATAGCGAATATGTAGTAGGTTGGTCCTCTCTTGGTCTTTCCCCTTTCTCTAGGAATTGGGAAAGATGGAGAAGAGAAGGAAATTGGGAGGAGGAGGGGACGTCTAGAGGAAGAAAAACCAGAGGGGGAGCGATAAACCTAAGTCTGGACTTGAACAAAAACCATAACAAGGAGACAATTTCCAATTCTAACCTTCATATTTGCAACCAACTTGATAGAGGAGTGCTCCATTAAGGTCGAGTTGACAACATGCAGACGATTTGTATTAGGTATGGTAGGATCTAACTCACACTTTGAGTGTGCCATTAAATCAAGCTTCCCACACAGACGCACCACCATTCCTGTCAAATGTAGGCTACTCATGCAGAAGGGACTAAGGGGGAGGATGGTGGTTGGGGTATTAACTTCTAAGTTTGCATGGTTGTTAGATGTCACCCCATCCAAGGGAGGAGAGTCTCTAAGTGCAAGCTCCATTCAATGAAGCAACAACAGTGGTGTTGGGGATTGATGAGCCTTGATCAGGATATCTCCTGCTTGAGATGAGACACCTTCATTAGCTAGTTTATCAACTATATTATTTGCCTCTCATCGCACATGGGGAGGGATGAGTGTGAGAGAAGGACGAAGAATAATGCGTAAGGTTTCAAGGGGACAGAGCAGGTGCCAACTTGGGGAAACGTTGGCCAAATCAGATCCATTGATGAGTTTGGTGGCAAGCGAAATGATTACTTGAGAATCCCCTTCTATAATTAAATGGTTTAGATTTAGGCTAGTGCCTAGTTGGATTCCCTTGATGAGGCCCTAGATCTTTGCAAAATTATTAGTGTCATGGCCCAGGTACCCTGCTAAAATGTACTTGATATACCTTGAATTGTCTCGAAGGACAAATTCAAACCCTGAAGGTCCAGGATTGCCTTCTGATGCCCCATCAAAATTTAATTTAACATAGCATGTAGGGGGGCATTGCCAAGAAGTGAGGTCGGGGGTAAGGGAAGTGGGATGGGGAGGAATGCTCAGTGAGGTGCTTGGTAAGTTAAGCTTCTGGTTTGAGAGGATGATGGATTTTTGGGGAGAGTAAGAGAGGTCTTGTTGTGTCTAGTGCTGACCACGAATGGTTTCCTGCACATTTCCAATTTGTTTTTGCCAGATGTGAGAAGGGGAGGAGGATTGTGAATGGAAGATGTGTCTGTTTCGCTCTTTCCAAATCTGCCATACAATGAATCCTGGTAGTAACTGCCATATCCTGTTCAATATTGGATTAGTGTAGGTCGTGGCTTCCCAATTCTCAATGGTTTTTGTGATACTATATCTTGCTCTATTGGTTTTCCTTATGATTTGAGAAGCTTGATCCGAGATCTCCCCACTTATGGAGAATTGATTGAGTAAATGCTCTGTTGATTCTTCCTTTTGTTGACAGAGATGAAAAATAGAGTGTCCAATAAATCCACGTTTCCGGAGATTATCCCAAGTGAGGATTCAATTTTGTATCATGAGCCATAGGAAAGTGGAGACCTTTGGACACGGTTTTTGACCTCCATACAGTATGCTAGATATTATATTTGGGTTGTGTATGGAAATTCTCCTGAAGGATGTAGGCTTCTTTAATTGTGAACATGCCCAGGGGGGAGTGTCCCCATCGGAGAATGTCCGGTCCATTTCTGCTGCGGATTTTCCTTTGGGCGACAATGGTGAGCCAAGGTTGCATGTTGTAGTCTTCAGGAATGTAGAGGTCGCGAGGAAGAGTTTTCCAGGTTCTCCAAAGGGAATGATGAATAACATTGAGACAAATATCTTCTACTTTGAGAAGATATATCTGTGGCATATGATTCTTGAGGGGGCACAAGCTATCGATGGAGTGCAAAGGAGGTAGTTGTTGCCAATAATCTATCCAAAACAAAGCATTTTGACCATCCTGAATTTCCCAGAATGCGTGCTCCTATATGAGAGGTCGATTACACCAGGCTGCATTCCAAATATTAGAGCCTTGGATTTGATCGTTTGAACCTAATGGGTTGTCCTTCATTGGTGTTTGGGGTGTATTTTTTCTTCCAGAGCTTGGCCCAAAGTTTTGATGGGTACTTGAGCCAACGCCATCGGATTTTAGCGCCCATAATGCAGTTTACATTGCGAGGGTCCCTGATTCCAAGTCCTCCAATAGATTTTGGCTTACAAACTTTCTCCCAGCTAACCATCGCCCACTTTTTTCCAGGATTGTGATCGTGCCAGAGGAAGTTTCTCTGTAGGTTTCATATGGTTTTAATGACCAACTGTGGGGTAGCCAAAACTGAGAAAAGGTAGGCTGGGATAGCTTGAAGAACCGTTTTTATGAGGACCTGTCTTGCTATAATGTTGATGGATCTAAAAGTCTAGTTGCTCAAGCGATTTTAGAGGGAAGAAAGTAGGGTGTCCTAAGAGATGTTTCAAGTGGCCGCCTTGGAGAGGGGGATGCCAAGGTAGTTGGACGGAAGGGAGCTCCTTGGTATACCCAAAAGTCAAGAGATGTGAAGTTGGACAACAGGTGGAAAATTAAAGAAGAAAAGTTGGGACTTACTCAAATTGAAAGTGGTGTCGGAGGCTTCACATAAATTGGCGAGGATGGTTTTGAGTTTAATAACTTCCTGAGTGGTAGGAGATTTCATTAACAAGGTATTATCCACAAACTGGTTGTGAGAGGCAGCAGGCTGCAGGCCGTGTAGAGGTAGACCTTTGAGAGATCCATTCTTTATAGAAGCTTTGATATATCATCCCAAGCCTTCTGCCATAATGAAAAACAGAAACAGGGAAAGAGGGTCCCCTTGACGAATGCCTCTAGAGGGAGAGAAATTTTGAGAGGGTACTCCATTGACCATAATAGAAAAGAAGGGAGAGGAAGTGTGGTTTGAAATCCAATGGATCCAATCCTGGTTGAAGCCAAACACAACAAGAAGGGAGTGCATATAATTCCAACTAAGACAATCAAAAGCTTTGTAGAGATCTAGCTCGATGAGCATACCTGGAGTGTGAGTAGTTTTGAGCAAGTGAATCACTTCGTGGACTAAGATGACACTATCCAAATTTGACGCCCCTCTACATATCCTGACTGCTCTTTGGAGATGATGAAGGGGATGATGGGTTTGAGTAAGAGGGCTATGACTTTAGTAATGATTTTATAGATGACATTGCATAGTGCAATGGATCGGAATTGCTTTGGGTGAGTGACTCGTTCTTCATTTGGAATGAGAGTGAGGAAGGTAGCATTGAGAGCAGAGAGGACTTTCCCTGAGGTTCTGGATTGCTCCACAAGTTGTTAGACCTCTTCTCTTATCATCGGTCAACATAAATGAAAGAAGTCGGTTGTGAAGTTGTCTGGTCCTGGTGCCTTTCCCAGGGGCATCTCCTTGACAGCCTGATCCACCTCTTCCTGTGTGATTGGTCTAATCAGGGCTTGGTTTTGTTCTAGCATAATGAGGGTTGGTATATGTTGAGATACTTTATTGATGGCAGAGGTTCTGTCAATAGGCGACTCTGATAAGAGTTCTTTATAATATCTTACCAACTCAGCTTCTATTCCTTCATGGTCTAAGATAGAGTTACATTGTTCGTCTTTAAGTGTTGTGATGCGGTTGATGTGGCATTTGTGCATCATGGAGCGATGTAAGAATTTTGTATTCCTTTCCCCTTCTTTAAGCCATTGCATTCTAGATTTCCATTTCCAGAGTATTTCCTCATGTTTTATCCTTTCCTCAAGTTGTTGCTCAAGTGTTTCTTCCTCCTGACTTAGCTCGTCTAAGTGGCCCTGCAAAATAGTTTCTTGTTGGATTTCTTCTAGGCGTTGCAATAGGGATATTTTTTCTTGGAAGATGTTTCCAAATACATTTTTATTCCAGTTCCAAAGCTACAGTTTGAAGTTCTTCATCCTTTGTTGGAATCCCTACATTTGTTAACCATGAGAGATCTTTGCATTCACCCACCAAGTTTGGGAGAGCTCTAAGAAGTCAGGATGAGTTAGCCATAATTTCTCAAATTGAAAAGTCTATTATTTGGGGGTAGTGATTGTGTCAATCCACAGTTGAACAAGTCGATGATTTGAGCCTGATTTTGGGAGGATGTTTTCCTCTATCAAGGGTCCCTCGAGCATTAGGGTTTCAGAGACAAGAAAGTGATCCAACTTGCAAGCAATTTGCTAGGCGCTAGATCGTTTGTTGGACCAGGTGAAGGTGTCATTCCTAGTTTCTATATCAATTAGATTGAGATGATCAATAAGGTTTCAGAGCTTACCACTATCCTGATCCTGCCGACATGTACCTCCTCTTTTTTCTCCCAGTGTGAGGATGATATTGAGGTCTCCTCCAATGATCCATCATTGTTGACTTATTAGTCCACCAAGATAAGAGAGGTTGCGTAGAAAAGGGTCTTTTTCTTGGTGGTTTTGGGGTCCATAAGCATCGGTATTGATCCCCTCCTTGTTGGAGCCGATTGCATAATAATGTGATGAAATTGTGTCTGTTGTGGAGAATGGTTGATCAACGATTACCGTGGCGAGGTTCCAGAGTATTGCCTATCCTCATGCCGCACCTTTGGAGTCATTGAATATGAATTGGCAGTGCCACCAACTAATTCTAAAGATTTCTTCTTCTGCTTCACCTACACATTTTGTTTCATGTAGAAGAAGAATGTCCAGATTCTCTATCATTATGTTGTTTCGAAGAGTCCTCTGTTTGGATCTTCCATTTAGGCCTCTTACATTCCATGTAATGATCTTCATTATCAGGAGTTTGGCCGGGGTGATAAGAATCCCTCGGTCAGGCATTGTATCTATCCCGAGTTAATCATGAAGTGGCCTACCTCTTTAATTAGTTGTTGAGTTGATTTACATCCCCTTCTCTTAATTTATTTGGGTGTACGTATGGGATTTGGGCTTGGATATGAGCTTATTCATAATCTGGAGGTTGCACTTGTTGTGGAATATATAAAGTCTTTATGGACTTTCCTTAGCTGCTCGACCCAGATAGATTGTAATTCCTTCTTGTTGAAAGCATCCTCCAATTTTTTCAGATCTATGTTGACGAGGTCGTCATCACCCATCTTCATAACTGAATCCCCCTCGACCCCTGGGATATTGCTTGCTTCCTCCTCATCAAGGGAGTAGGAGGTGGTGATTTTCTCTAAAACTAGGTCGGGAGATTGTTTGGCTTTGCCTTTGTTGATGCTTTGATGGTCTTGATTGTGGGGATTTTCCTCCTCTTCTGTGTTCGACGGGTGATTTAAAACATCAAATAAGTTGCTGGTGGGGATCTTCTTATCTAACCCCTAGATGGGTTTCTTTGATGGTTGTTTCCTGTGGTGTGTGACTTGCGTTAAGCCATCCTTCGGTATTTCGTCCATTGGTGGTCACGCTGGGGTATTGAGGGGGCAGTCTTGAAAGATATGTCCATGCTCGTGACATTTTCAACAACGGAAAGGTATGTGTTCATAGTCTATGGTCTAGATCCAATCTTCATCCTGATATTCCAAGGTGATTGAGTCTAGCAGAGCCTTGGAGATGTTCAAGTAAATACATATCCTAGCATATGAGGTATACCTCCTCTATTTTGTTTCATCTAAAGATTTCACATATTTGCCTAGGGTGTTTCCTATACCCATTAATATTTCTTCAAGCCAAAACTCCAAGGGAAGGGAGATCCAGACTGGTGCAAAGGAGAAATCCTCTTTTTCTGGGCTGAATCGATCCGTCCAGAATCAGAGATAAAGCCCAATAGAATTGAAAAAGTATGGGCCATTTGTAGAATTCCTGCAGAAACCCTGATAGATCTAGAATTCTAGTTAAATTGAACACAAACAATTTGCTGATATTCAAGAGATGAGATAATTTTTTTGCTCAATAAATCAAAGAATTATATTAATAAAAAATGAATATACATGAGCAACCATACTCAAAAATAAGAGAGGAGGTGAATATATAGAATTTCCAACATAGAAATTCTAGTCAAAAAAAGCTAGAAATGGCTAAAATAGGTGTCATAAGCTAAGGGAGACCACATAGTTCGACCTAGACCACTAAAGATACATGGCACACACTCATTAATGTGCACTAGAGTCAAGTGATGTGCATTAGCTCACTTAAGCTCACTTAATTGACAAGAGAAGCAGTTCCAACTCACTTAACTGACCCAAAATAGTAGTTACTAATAATAGTAATGGCAAAAACCATTAATTAAGGAATAAATCTCTCACTCAAAGAGGAGGTGCACATTCCCCAATAATAGATGAGTTTTTGCATGGGGGAGTTGGAATAAATCATGAATAAATCAAGAAAATCAAGAATAAATCGAGAAAACCAAGAATCGAGAGTTGAGTCTTGATATAAAATTAGCAGTTTTCCCTAAAATCTAGGGATGAGGCGCCTTTCTTCTCTATGTGTCCAAATTAGGTGAAATAAAGTGTAAACGAATGTATTAACCAAGATCTAAGAGTCTAAGCTAGGTGTAAACTAATGTAAGTTAGGGTTATTCTCCAACACCCCCCCTTAAGCCTAACTGTAATGACAAAAAAATTTGAGTCCCAACAACTTGGCCATTTTAGGTACTCATTACATAAAAGAACTCCTCATGAAAAGAGGAAAGAGGGAAAACCTCATGGGAA
>ML812381.1:283938-303640 GCA_009831015.1 Picea engelmannii
ATTTAGTTTACACCTAGGGTTTACTTCTAGGGTTTTGAAAGGCCTTGTATGAAGCAACACTTTTCAGCCCTAGATTTGTGCTTTTAAGCTAGCCGTTTTGCCAAACAAGTCTCAAGGAAAGAAGAGAAAGCTTTAGGCCTAGCGTTAGCTACACCTAGGTAAGCCTTTTTCTCCTTAGGGTTTTGGTTTGGTGGCCTTGCCATATCAACACCATCAAACCCTAATCCTCTTGTCTTTGAGTTTAAGCCTTCCAAGCTATTAGCCTCACCTCATTTGACTCCATTAACCCAAGGCACTAGTCTAGAAACCTTCTTGAGCTTGTTTATGCCTTAAACTCTTTTTCAAACACTCTTAAAATTGAAACCCTAACTAACCTAGCGTCTAACCCTAGCTTTTCTTCACTAACCCTAACAAGATGACGTCCTGCTGATTTTGAGATTGTGTTTGGATAGAAAGGTGCGGCCTAGTCATCTTGTCATAGCCATAGAGGTTTTACAAGTTTTCATTGGTTGTTTTTGTCAAAACGTCCACTTCTTGGCTAGCTAACCCTACAATAGAATTTGTATAGGTGACGTCACACCTTTTGATCTTTTGTTTATGCTTGCAACGTTGTGACATTAGTCATCTCCTTTGATAGATTTTGAGCCATTGCTTACACCTGTAAATTTGTTTGATAAAACGTTGAGCTCTTTATCTTTCAAAATAACTAAATACTATCGCTGACGTCACTCTCTTTTCTGCATAGTGACAGCAACAAACGGTAAGGTGACGTCACACATCTTTTGATCATTGTTTGGCCTTAATAAGTTGTGATATTTCTCACCTTTTTCAATAGACTTTGAGTTGTTGGTAATTTTCATGTGCTTAATTGACCTAACGTTTCACTCATTGTCTCTAAATCTGATATAAATTAATGCTGACGTCATTTTTATAAGCAGCAACAATATTAAGACGCAACAACATTATATCAATGCATATAAAGGATTGATATTTAACATTGAATGCTCATTATCTCTTATGCTTTATTGAAGAAGTGATATAAGTCATTTGTCTTTGCCTAGCCATCATTGACTTCGTCAATAATAGCATTTGATCATTTGCTCATGTATATTTGAAGATAGTCACTATATGCTTTGAAGGACTAACCACTACAACACATATCTAGTTTATTTGTCTTGTCTCACAAACAGGTGCCATCCAGTGGAAGACTTTCTTCTTGACTATCTCATCTTTGGCAGTAATCTGTGAAAGGGAACCCCTTATCTTGATCCATTATCCCTTAGCCCTTCTAAACTTAGATTGCATAGGGACGTCTCCCTTGGACTAGCCCTCCTAAATAGAAAGAGCTCCCCATCGAGGTGACAGTGGGTGGGGAAGCTCCTGTTACGCTGGTTTCAAGCCTTGACTCAAGCTGCCTAAACCCTTCCTACAAACCGTGCGATAACAATCCATATAGTCTAGTTAAATTAGTCATAATGTTATCATAAAAAAATAAAAATAATATATGACATAATCAAACATAACTGTTGTATAACTATCATATCCAAAAACTATATGTCTAACAGGAACATAACATAAAAATTTAGATAGGTTTAAATGCATCAGGGATGTCCAACACACTCTCACATCAATGACCTAGGACGTGATTTTCCACTTTGAAATCTATCCCCTCCTCCCTATCCTGGTGGAGGTAGTCCTTGCCTTGTCTTGAGGGCCTCACAATCCATTTTGAGATTCTCCTAGTCAATACAATACTTGATTCTTAAAGGCACATCTTTAGTCAAAACATATGGGATGGGAAATAACTTAAACCAATGATTAGTTTGATTAAAAAAAAATTAAGACTAACCTAACATGTCAAGTGAACTTATAACAAATATTATTAAACATTTAATTAATTCAAATCTATAAATATCTAATTCAAATTTTTAAATAAAATACACTAATAAATCTTTTATATTTTTCTCACAATTAATTATATATAAAAAATAAAACAAATTTTAATAATACAAATAAATACACCAAAAACTTTATATATATAAAAAATAAAACAAATTTTAATAATACAAATAAATACACCAAAAACTTTTTGAATAGCAAACAACCAAAACGAAAAAATACTAATATGGTAATGTCCTCCATATCTTAAACAGTCTGCTTAACAATCCCAAAACTGATGCAATAGTTTCGTCCATATGTTGGAAAAAAAGACTGATGCAATGCAATAATTTCGTCCATATCTTGGGAAAAATACAGATGCAATAATTTCGTCCATATCTTGGAAAAGTCTCCTTAATATGGTGCTGTTCTTTAATTTTTTTTTTTTAATGATTGGATTTCTCCCGGGCCCTTAACATGTGGCTGTTATTTATTTACAATTGGATTTCTCCATAGTGCCTGTTTGAGATTTTTGTTCACATTGATGATCTCCGTACGTCATGTGACTAACACATTGCTCGTGTGATGCCGACCTCGTTAGGTTCGGATCCCACACAGAAAAGTTCCAACATACAATTTTTCTTTTGAAAACAATGGGTGGCAGTTAAAGTAAATAGGTAAGGCAATGGAAAACAGAAAGGATTACCGATATGGCCAACCAGATTTGACAGCGGGCATGGAAAGCGAGCGTATGCCACAGCGTCGACATTTTTAATTGCAGTTGAATTGTATTATATTCCGTGATTGACTCCCTGTACATGTAAACGTGGTGGAATAAAGAGAGGAGTAGGTGCGCTTCAATTACCTCGGCAAATTCAAGGAAAGGAGTAGGTGCGATTGGATTGCCCTTGAAAATTCAAGGAAAACCCCTGGAGATTGGGGTATAGAATACCCAAATCATTATACATATACCCATATAGTTATGAGTCAATCAATGAACCAGATTAGTAACACACAATCTATTGTTATTCCAGGCCTGTTGTGGGGATTTGATCTGGGGCAGGGCAGTGTTAGTTTTGATGTTGAAGTGCCTCTATTTCCATAATAAAAATGGAAACAGAAACAGAAGACCACCACCTTCACCTTCACCTTCACCTTCATTCAAGGGCCAAGACCAGAAGGCTGCGAATTCAAAGAGTGATGCAGATGAAATCAAGGTTGAACCCGCTTCTTCTTCACCCAATCCAATCGATATTTATCCCCAGAGGCCAAGCAATCTCCGGGTTTTTACTTTTGCAGAGCTGAGGATTGCTACCAAGAATTTTAGCAAAGGGCTCAGGCTTGGCGAAGGTGGATTTGGGTCTGTTTATAAGGGATTCCTTAAGAATCCTGAAGATCCAGAAGACAAAACCGAGGTAGCTGTGAAACGACTCACCAAAAAAGGGTTGCAGGTCAATATAATCTTCTCTTTCTCCTATGCTTGTTTGGAAATATGGATGGAGGACTTTTATTGAGTAGCGTTTTCTCAATTAATTCAAGAATAGCCAGACATTATAGATGCACCCATTACTGCTAAAACACAAAACTGGAACCTATGGTGCCAGAAACCTGACCATGAGACCCATTTCTCGTTCGGTTCTGGTTCCTACACTACAATATGCATTACTAATCAATTTTTCATGCACAACGAAGGAGTTTGGTTCATATTGCTGATCATTTTTTTACTAATCAAGGGGTTTGGTACATTCCTCTTCAATTTTTTATGCACAGCATACATTCGGAAGGGGTTTGGTTGAAACCCTCCAGCCCCATTTCTTGGTCCTTTTCTATTTCCCACTCCCTTTGTCATCGTCTCTGGCAACATACACGACACTGGAACTGGTAACGTAGAAGGATCTCGTTTTAAGGTTCTGGCAACATAGACCAGAATTGGTATCGATGAAGAAAGGGAACCGATGGCTTCTCTGGAGGTGCTATTCGGTCTGATGTTACCTAAAGCCTAAGTAGCTGTTCATATGTGTGACCATAGAGTTCATTTTTCCCACTGTTTTATGACATTGCTTTTCAACAGCTCTTTTAAGTTTTAGGTAGAATTTATGTCTTGCATTTATCATATTTCATTATTGAGTTCTAGGCAGAGGAGAATTTATGTGTGGCATTTATCATATTTAATTATTTCATTATTATATTTCATTATTGAGTTCTAGGCAGCGGAGAATTTATGTGTGGCATTTATCATATTTTATTATTTCATTATTTGTTATTTTCTCAAGTTGAATATTAATTGCCAAACAAAACTATATTTATTAAAAACTGCAATCACCTAATTGAAAATTAAAAAAAGACAATCATTTAAAAAAATTTAAAAATAGTATATTTATTGGGGAATTTATGTTCTGCATCGATCATTTTTTATTACTGGTTATTTTTTTATCCATGAAAAAAAAAAAACAATTGATTGAGAAAAAATGTTTAAAAAAATTAGTTTTTATTAAAAAATGCAATCACTTAATTTATATGGCAGCGTTTATATTTTGGTGTTTTTTTGCCGTCCAGTGACATAAATCTCCACGAAATTACAATTTTTTGTTGTTTAAATTTCATTTCTGAATGCAGAAATGGATCCAGCGTGCTCAAAAACCCCTGGGGTCTTCGGATTATACAGAATTAACCACTCGAATCTGCAGATCCTACATTTTCTTACCAAATTTTGAACAAAAGTAAACGAAAAATATTCCCCGATAAAAACTTAGAGCAGTTAAACTACAACAATTTATAATTAAAAAAAATTGTATCTATTTAAAAAAATGCAATCTCTTAATTTATAATTAAAAAAGTAATATCATTTCAAAATATTTCAATTTTTTCTATTAAATTTATCCAACTTTCAGTTGGAGTACAAAAGTTATGGATCTGGGAATGAAAAATTATTACTTCAAGAAATTGACCATCTCATACTGGTTTATTTATATTTTTTTAAGATAGATTTATACTGTTTTTTAAGATGTTATCATGGATATATGTTATGTGACAACATCTATGTAATACTCGACTATAAAGCAACTGACCTACAATTAAGGTATACATTGACCTAAACCTAAGATAAGAATATTTTAGAAATTAATTATTTACAGACTCCTTATAACTTCAGAAAAATTAGGTATTTTTGGAGAATTTCTTAGTAAGAGTGTATATGAGAGATTGGTGAGTTAGAAGTCTGTTATAGTGATGTTTGCAGACCATGAGCCATGTATAACTGAGAGTGTTCACGAATAGCTTCATGAGTCTATGAAAGAGTGAGAAGTTTAAAGATTTTATCATTTGAATTTTTTAAGGTAATCATCACTGAAATTTGGTTATAGAAGAATTGTTGGAATTGCAATTTTTTATTGTTGAATTTACATTTTGTAAAAATAAATTCAACTTCTTCAAAAACCTTTAAAAACCTTTATTACATTTAGATTATGCAATCTCAACAACTCATACTTATGATTCCAACCATTCTTTTAAATTTTTATTTAAATTTTCAAAAGAATAATGAAAAAAATAGAATAGTTTCCCAATGGTATCGTCTTTATATGAATTTTGAGAAGAAAGATGAAAAAAATAGAAGAGGTTCCAAATAGTAACGTCTTTATATGAAAAGACGTGCTGTAAAGGGTCCATTCTGGACGACGAACCGAGCTTAGAGGCCCAGAAATTGATATAACACAACGAGGGCCGAATATTCCCGTAGTAGTGGGAATTGTTTTGCGAAATAGAGACACCTGTAGGTATTGGGGACCACAGAACATAGGAACGAATCCAAGATAGGTTTTTCTGACGCGAAGAACAAGCACGAATCCCTAGGTATTTGATGTACCCAAACATAAACACGATTCCCAAGATTAAACTGTGTTGACGTGATCTGAGGTTATCGAGTGCAGAAACGACATGTAATAGTCAGGATGTGACCTATTTCTTTTGTTTTTTTCTTCCAGAATTTTTTAGTATTTTAGAACGTTCAAGAGCAAACTCTTGATTGGTGTGATTTGAGAAGTTAAGCAATAGGGTTGTATTTCACTGAGTTGAAACAACAGTCAAAAACGTTGAGCTATCATTGTAGAGAGGAGATTGAACAACGAAATCGAGTTAACTCATTTATGAGGTTGAATGTTTTGTTTTTGTAGTGCTTGTTTCAAATTTAAAGTCTTTAGAATTTAAAAAATGGTCGAAAAAGAAAGAAAGTGGGGTTTACCGTAGCGCTATTTGGGAGTGCAGTAGGGTTATAGGAAAAAAATTAAGTTAATAGGAAATCCTACTAATAGGAAGCTTAGGCCAAATTTGATGCGAAGCACCAGGGGCAGTGATGTTGAAAAAGTTATTAGTAGTTATTTTTTTACATAAATATGCAATTTTTAATTTTTTAGTTAAAGATTCATTTGGAGTGCATTTTTAAAAATAAATGTTATAAGAGATTAACTATATAATAATAAGACAATTTTATTAATGTCCTGTTGTCGCTTTATACATATTTGGGCTATCGTGGAAGAAATCTTCAATCCACTTGGTGTGTCCTTGGGGGCAAGTCTCGAGTCAAGGTGTTGTCACCTGATCCTCAACTCCTTTGTCTAGGTCAACTCCTAGCGAAGCCAAGGGGGGTAGTCCCTAACAAAAATACTAAGGCTCTTTAAACTAAAATAAACAAAAGATCTATTTCTAGGAGTTTATTGCAAACATAAAACATAGGCATTCAACACTTATCATTCATCATTTGAGATACTCATATAAATCATTTGTCCATAAGCATGCATATATCAAGTAGGTTACAAGATTAATGAAATTAATTAGACAATCACACATGAATGAAATAAATTGCTCACATGCATGAAGATAAATCCATAGTACCAGTGTGCCTTAAAGGTATCATGGATAGTTGTTGATCGCGTGTTTTATTAAGGTAAATTAAATATAGATTAATGAGAGATTGTGTGGCCTCTTTAGAGGCTACTTCTTTGTTTGGAAACTTGCGGAGAACTTACCGAAGCCCGAGGGCCTCACCAATAAGTTCACTAAGGGTGCCAGATGTCCAACACGGGGACAACCTAGATCTCAAAGTTCCCGTTTGACTTCATACACTCTCCTTAGGCGTTTTCCCGCGCATTGAAGTAGCAACTATCGAGATTTCCCTAATTAAACTACAAGCAAGGTTTATTTTGACTTTGCAAAAAGGAAATAAACTGTGAAAACTGCTTGAAACCAGAATGAGCTTTTGCAAGAAACTTGAAACTGAAATGAGCTTTGCAAGAAACTTGAAAATTAAAACTTTTTAAAATTTATTGTTGATAGCAGAAATGTAAAATCTAAGCTAAGCATGCATAAAGATTGAAATTGCTTTTAAGTATAAATGCATGCAAGATTTGAGTGTTATGTGTGTTGAGTTTCCTTATGCTTGTATGTGTGTTTGAGATCATATAATGAAACTTGCAAAGAAATAAAGCAAAGACAAACACGCAACACACAAATCCCCCTAATGGGGATGGAGAAACTGGGCTCAAAGGGCCCGTTTTTATTGATCCTATTACAACGAGAACTGAGTTCTCTTTTCTTTTTTGAAGTTATCGACCCTTATAGAATGGATCAAACTTGAAGCAAACTATTACAAAAGACTTTTTGAAAGTCCTAGTCTTCAAGGGTTCCAACTTGGTCTCAAATTTCTAATCATTTTGCCTCAATTTCGCCAGAGTTTCCCCTTGCTTTTGAATGGACCTGCTAAAAACCAGCAAGGAAAATGATTAGAATATGACGAGAAACAATCTAAAAGACTAAACTAAAACTTGAAAAATTTAACCAAATTTTTCTGAAATTTTCCATAGGCAAAAATGCAATTTTTTGGAGACTTTTTGATGCTTTGAAGGAGCCTAAATTAAGCTCTTTTAGTTGTTTCTGTTTGCTGTCCCAAAACAACAATCATAAAACAACTAACTAGCTTGATCTACAATGTAAATAAAACAACTTTCTAGTTTAAGATTTAGATGAAAAATATAAAAAATTGCACTGAAACTAGCTTAGATCTACTCTTTTAGTGAGAAAATATTGAAACTAGATCTAAAAGCTTCATGCATGCAGCATTATATACTAAAATTTATCTTTTAAAACAGTTCTAATTGACATGCAAGCAAAAAAAGGGGGAGGAAGAAGAAAATTTATGATTTTTCGGAGCCTTTGCTTGAGCGTGGGACTCTTGGGCTATGGGGTCCCTTTGGTGTGAGGAAAAGGGAGGACGTCTTCTTTTTGAACTTCTTGGACAAACACTAGATGCAAACTAGCTCCTTTGCTTCTCCAAGAACTGGATCCTGCATGCTACAAAGAACACCTGCAAATACCTGTAGACTTGGTGTTTCCTACACAAGAAACCTCAATTGCACATTAGTTTAAACAAAAACAAGATATGCAATGTAAGTATTCAAATATAGATAAACAAATGGATTATAAAGTAAACAAACTAAAGAATCCACTCCAATAAGATAACAATATCCACATGATTAGCCAAGTTAAACAATAGATACATGCAATAAATCAAAGCAACATCACCTCAAATAGGCCCAACATCCATCCACACATGAGCACCAAACACCAATAGATGACCTTCAAAGTCTTTTTATTCCAATATAGAAAAAGATTACAATAATGAATAGCAAGGACGCCCAAACTCCAACTAGCTAAATGGAGAGGGGTCGCCTTCTATTTAACATAGTTCGGGTGACAATTCCAAGAGGGAATGCGCAAATGACGAGGGAGTGGCACATGTGGAAGAGGAGATGCGCATGTAGTAGAGTGGAGATGCGCAAGGAGTAGAGTGGGGAAGAGTAGAGATGAAGTGAGGTGGAGTGAAGTGGGAGTGAGTGGTAGTGAGGTGGAGTGCAAGTGGAGTGTGAGGGCGAGTTCCCACATTGAGATTATCTCCTCCTCTTGCAAGTGCGCCAACTAAGAAGGGAAGGTCGAGTCTTAACATTGAGATTATCTCTCTTGCACACATCATCAACCAAGTTGCCTTCATCTCTAGTGAACTCGTCCTTTCTCTGAGTTGACTGAAAACAAAGGAAAAACATGTCCCCTACATGTTTCCTAACTTTTAACAACTTTCCTAAATTTTAGGGAATTTAATTAAATCCCCTTTTTTGTCTTTTTTCGAGATAAATACATTTTTGAGTGATTAAAATCACTTTTTTGCCTAGACAGAAGGGGAATAGGGGTCTAAAGGGTGCTCTAGCTTAGAAAATTAACACAGACATGGCATCTGACAATGACTGATGCCATATTTTTACAATTTATTGACTTTACATTAAAAAATTTCTGTTTTGCGGGAAATTTATTATTTGACTAAAACATTAGAAAAAAACCTATCGGGACCTAACACAATTTCCATATGACTCAATAGACATGACCTAGCATGAACTCATATACATTTAGACACTAGACATTGGTTATTCCATGCCAAGACCTAATCACCAACACATACTCCAGCTTTGGAGTCCGTCTTGAGTGAACAAACTTAGAAATTATTAATCGCCCACTAAGGCAGTAAAAAAATAATTAACAAGTGAAAAAAAACACTCTAGAGTACATGCTCGTACCTAGGTCTTAGGTGGCCAATAGTCTTTTACAACTTTCATGTTCAAGTCATTTATTACAATGCCCTAGAGGGATGGAAATGCGAAAAAGGGTGGTCTTTAAAAATACCTGCTGAATCTGTGAACTTTGAAAAATGAGCATCTGACTGCTTAATCTTTGGTGGCTCATCTGCAAATCCAGCTAGTGCAACTTGGTGGATAACATAGGCTCCATATGGGGATGTGTGCTTTGATATTTTTATAGAAAAAGAGAGCATACGAGAATCCAGAATTTGTGACCTACATCACAAATGTCTCGCCAAAAACAACATAAACAACACATATATATGAAAACCAACAATTTCAGATACAAGTTACACTAATAATAGAAGAAAATAAAAATTTGCAGAAAATAAAATATAAAGAGGAAAGGTTAGAGAGATATGTTACAAGGGATGCCCCCATGGGCATCAGTTGTCATCATTGAGAAGCAATTAGAAAAGTTGTTTGCTCACTGGTAGGTTTAACCTTTCCATTGTCCAACTGGCTGATGTAGGAGATACATGAACCAACCATGTCATGGATGAAACAAGACCTCATATGTCTGAATAATCCCTGTCTAGGATGACTTGTCGAAGATCCTTTTCAAAGCTTTATTAACTTGGAGTTTTTCCTGGGAATAGATTGCCCAAGAAACATGTGTTTTTCTTTATTCAACCAAATTTTGAAGTTTGGTAAGCCTTGTAAATCTTTAATGAAGCTCTGCATTGGACTATCATGGTGGAAGGCTAACCACTGCTCATAATGATTTGGAGTTGATAAACTGAAGCTCTCTTCCAATTTCCCATTATTTGTCATTAAGTCCTGATGGTTGAGAGATTGGAACTGGAACTGAAACTGAAACTATCAAGGAATCTGATTCACTGATTGTTTCAAGATCATCACAATTGTTGAATATTTTCTTTGAGGAGATGGACTCTTCGGGAGGAGGGTGGGGAGTTGAATTATCCGGGTTTTTAATAACTCCAAACTCAATTTCCGTTATTTCCTCCTGATCGATTACTGGCTCATCTATAGGTTTTTTTGAAATTTCCAGATGAAATTCCTTTTCTTGTTCACTGTGAAGCTATGCTCTATAGGGTCTGAATACTCAATACAAGCTTCTGCCTTTGCAAGGAGAGATTCCATGGCCTTTAACTGATTTGCATAGATAAGTTCTATGGCCTGAATGACTTCTTCCTTACTAGAATCTAGTGAAGCATATGAATTGACTGTCTTTATAACCGGAGGTTCCTTCTCCTTCCACTTTTCCATGAAAACATCAATCAGTTCTTTGCAAGTTTTGACTTGGTTATCCTTGAGCTCCGTGAACCAATCAAGATCATCATTGTCAAAGGACAAGATAAACGACTTCATTTTTATATCTTCATATAAGGAATTGCAATACCATTTATTGAAGTAATGTGAAACTTTCTTAACATGACGTTTAGTATCAACAATATTATTACTTTGAAAACAAGGCAAATTTTGCAAGGCATTTTCTGGAATTACATGTGGATAACCACTTATTGCAAAAAAATCGATAGGTCTATAAAGATCATCCATTTCTRAGCTAGATTTATTAGAAAAAAGAAAAGTCTAACAGAAATGGACTGGGACCCAAAAATCATTAAGGATCCTACGAGAAGAAAGCTTGGMTAACTTCCTCCAAAAACACCTTTGGGTTTAAGGATGAAGCTAAACAAACCGTGAGTTCCTCCTTGCAGAATACTTTGTCAAATTATTTTGAAGTGGAGTCGCCAGATGATCAAGTTTATTCTAAGCAAACAAGAAGCATCAAACAAAGTAAAAGGCAAAAAGGAAAACAAAAAGTCGTATTCCGGGAATAGAAAGATTTATCCCCGACAACGACAGCCAAAAATGTTGCCGTCTTATACACACCTGGGCTATCGTGGAAGAAATCTTCAATCCACTTGGTGTGTCCTTGGGGGCAAGTCTCGAGTCAAGGTGTTGTCACCTGATCCTCAACTCCTCCGTCTAGGCCAACTCCTAGCGAAGCCAAGGGGGGTAGTCACTAACAAAAATACTAAGGCTCTTTAAACTAAAATAAGCAAAAGAACTACTTCTAGGAGTTTATTGCAAACATAAAACATAGGCATTCAACACTTATCATTCATCATTTGAGATATTCATATAAATCATTTGTCCATAAGCATGCATATAGCAAGTAGGATACAAGATCTGCAAGATTAATGAAATTAGTTAGACAATCACACATGAATGAAATAAACTACCCACGATACCTTTAAGGCACTGGTACTATGGATTTATCTTCATGTATGCGAGCAGTTTATTTCATTCATGTGTGATTGTTTAACTAATTTCATTAATCTTGCAAATCTTATATCCTACTTGATATATTCATGCTTATGGACAAATGATTTATATGAGTATCTCAAATGATGAATGATAAGTGTTGAATGCCTATGTTTTATGTTTGCAATAAATTCCTAGAAGTAGTTCTTTTGCTTATTTAGTTTAAAGAGCCTTAGTATTTTTGTTAGGGACTACCCCCCTTGGCTTCGCTAAGAGTTGGCCTAGACGGAGGAGTTGAGGATCAGGTGACAACACCTTGACTCGAGACTTGCTCCCAAGGACACACCAAGTGGATTGAAGATTTCTTCCATGATAGCCCAGGTGTGTATAAAGCGGCAACATGTCCAACTGATGATCATAAAAGTAGGTCAAAGAAACTGCTGAGTAAAATGATGTCTTAGGTCAGATTATCTTTAAAAATAAATGTTATAAGAGATTAACTATATAATAATAAGATAATTTCATTAATGTCCAACCGATGACCATAAAAGTAGGTCAAAGGGACTGCTGAGTACAATGATGTCTTAGATCAGATTTAATAAGAAGATAGCAGAAGACTTGGTAAATATTACTTTGAAAAGTCCACCACCCTTAACTTTTTATGAAAATTTTGTTGAAATTCTAAATGTCATATTAGAAGGCATTGATTGACTGCTGAGTACTATGATGTCTTAGATCAAATTTAATAAGAAGATAGCAGAAGACTTGGTAAATATTACTTTGAAAAGTCCACCACCCTTAACTTTTTATGAAAATTTTGTTGAAATTCTAAAGGTCATATTAGAAGGCATTGATATCACTTTTGAGCAGTTGAACAATAAGTTGCTGCAGAAAAATCTGTAGAAATTTCTGCATTCAAAAGTTCTAATGCAAAATAGAAATTTCATCTCGTTAGGTTTCACAGATCTGTGAATTTTCAGTTTGAGGGCTGTTATGAAATATTTTGTGAATTTTCAGCCTTAGGGCTGTTATGAAATATAAACAAAATAACAACAACAATGGACAATACTTTAATTCTTAACAACCCCAATCCACTAGGCAATTCAAGTTTAAGATATCAAAGTATGCCAATAAGGTTCAGCCTTCTAGGGCAATCTTATCATGCATATAACAGATCTGAATATTAGTTATGATACCAGTCAATACAACAGCAATTGTGTCCTATCTTCTTCAATATAAATGTTAAATGACTTAACAATTGCAGCCTTAACTTATGTCAAATCAGCAAGACATATAAGTGCTGAAAATTACAGAACCATGAAGAAAAAGATGGTAGAAAATCGAATTTGCAATTATATGAGTATTGGACAGCTGGAAACTTTATTAACATGCATGAAGATAAAGTTCATGTACATACCATAGCCTTATTCCAAGGCTAGTACAATCCTCTAGCTTTCCAAAACCCTAGTTAGGGAAAACCAAGAAAACCCTTGTTCACACCAAGGAGCTCTAACAAGCTAGCATGCTGCATCACACAATCATGTCCTCCAATTCAAGATGTCTCCTCATTTTCTTCACTTCAACAAGTATATCTTAGGTTTCATCTCAAAACCCTAATCTCCAGATGAAACCCTAACCCTAGTATTCAAGATTCTCCAAGAAACCCTAGTGACTCCAAGACAAAAGAGATAAAGTACAAATGAAGAATTAAGAGAGAGAAAGGAAGACTAGTGCACTCCTCTTAGTCACATTTCTAACACAAGAGTGATAAGAATGAGTGAATGTGAAAGGATTCTCTCCTTCCTCTATATATATGAGAGGTAAGGGAGGCCAACAAATACATATGTGGGCCTATGCCCTTACAAACAACTTACAAAGACACATGTAGGCTCTTAAACATAACTTCTTGAGCTTATGATCCATTATCCAACTTCAACCAATGATCCTCATTCACATGCCTAGTATATTAAGCACACCACCTTGCATGAAAAAGGACTAACATACCTCATGGTGATGTTGGCTTACCATCCCCCATACACTTGTGTTGTCTGAATGTGATGAGCTAAAAAGAGGATCTGACAAATACAAAGGTAAGCTACCCTTCAAATGTTTTAATTGTGGTAGAGTAGGACATTTTGCTGCTAAATGTCCATATGAAAAAAGGGAAGATAGTGATGATGAGGACAATAATGATAAAGAAGAACATTAACAATAAAAACAAACCTTATAGACACAAAAGAGGAAAATATACCAAAAAGAAGAGTTTCTACTCTACATAGGACAATAGCTCGTTTGAAGAAAATGATGGATATGTTTCTGATATTGACAAAGAAGAATTCCTCTTCATAGCCATGGATACAAAGTCTACTGATAAAGAAAATGAAGACAATTAGAAAGAAAAATCAGATTCAAAAGAATAAGACATTGATGGGGAAGTGAATCTTGAAGAACTCGTTAGTGCCTTAGAAGAAATAGATAGACTCAGGGCAAAGAATAAAAAGTAGAAAGAATAATTGTAGAAATATGAAAAGAAGGATCATGATCTTGATGAAATAGAAAAAACAATAGTCATCCTGAAGACTCGACTAGAAGAGGCAAAAATGATAGAAGAAGTGGTGAGAAGCCAACTGAAAGAAAATGAAGAAAATTGCGAGAACTTAGAGGCTGAAATCGTTTCCTTAAGAAAGGAACTGGAGAAAACAACTGATCAGTTGAATAGAAGCTTGAAGTTTGGAAAGAGTACTGAAATATTAGATAATATTTTCAGTTGTCGAAGGTCACAATTCATCAAGATGGGTCTTGGCTACGACGAGAAACAAAAGACCCCCAAGGGAGATGCAAGCACTAAAGTCACAAAGCCATCAGAAAAACAAAATGAAGAAAAGCCTAATAGCTATGCTAACATTCTCAAAGGATCCATCAACAATGAAAGCAACAACAGGAAAGGAAATGATGATCAATAGAAACTCGATTCTTCTCACAAGAACAACAAGAATGAGTTCAGAAGAGTTGTTCCACCAAGAAGGCCTTTCACAAAATCTCTTCCTTGGCTACTGTTTTTCTTGCAATAATTTTGGTCATAAAGCAATAGATTGTAGAGCTTATACAAGAAGTGACCATGTGAGAAACAAAAATAGAGGTTTTTACAAGATCTCAAACGATGATTATGTGAGCAAAAAAACTAGAAGTTCTCATGGGTTTGCTAACAGAAATTGCAATTCATTTGCTTCTCTACTTGATTACGATATTGAATGTTATAAGTGCAATAACTATGGGCACATAGCACATGACTGTAGAAGCAGCATAATAAAGTCTCCTAAACAAAATGGGGAAGAAGATGTTCTTACCAAGCATAGAGAAGAATACACAAGGGTGTGGAAAAGGAAGCAAGAAGAACCAAAGAAGGAAGAATGTGGACTTGCAATGTATGCTCAAGACAAAGAAATCCAATGGTACATTGATAGTGGATGTTCAAAACACATGACATGAGATCGTAACAAATTTCTCATCCTAAAGGAAGAAAAATGAGGCAACGTTACCTTTGGGGATAATGCTTCTGCAAGGATAGTTGGAAAAGGTACCGTTAGTCTTGATAATGGAAAGACTAAAACACATAATGTCTTGTATGTGAAGGGTTAAAACACAATCTTTTAAGTGTCAGTCAAATGTGTGATCAAGGTTACAACTTCACATTTCATTCTAAAGAATGTGAGATAAGGAAAGCAGGTTCAAGAAGATTAGTGGAAAATGCAAACATAACCCTGAGCAATGTATACATTCTCGATGAAGTCAAAGGAGAAAAATGTTGTATGGGAGTGATATCCCTCTCATCTCGTTAGTAAAGGGAAGCACAAGCTCAGGGGGAGTAGCTCTTTGCCATTGATGTCAAAGGGGAAGAAGTTGTAGATAGAGGAATAATTGCAGACACAAAGAAAGTTGCAGACAGGGGGGAGTATCATAATTGACTAAGGGTTGCCATCAATGACAAAGGGGGAGATTGTTGGAAATATTGTTGTCGTTGATCTCAAAGACAGGGGGAGACTACACATGTCCAAGATAAAGTTTGCAAGATGGAGATTGTTGGAAATATTGTTTTCGGATTTTTGATGATTAGTTTGGATACTCTATCTTTGAAGGCATTTTTACTCTAAATACCTAGCTGAAATGGGAGCATAGGTTATATGGTTGTAAAGCTTATTTCAAGACCTTTCCACTGATATATGGAACTCCCTCTAACTCCTTAGGAAAGAGGAGATATGAATTTTTTTGTTAGACAACCCAACTAGAAAGTTCAGGTCAGCCCAAAGTTCAGGTCAATCCAACTAGTCTTTACAGGTCAGCCCTAAAAGTGAGCACAAAAACACTATAAAAACAAGATAGATGTGTGAATTTGAAGAGCATCCAAGTAACAAGATCAAGTCTGAGGTGAGCAGAAGAGATTTGAGGTGCGCAAGAGAAGTTGGAGAGTATTCTTGGGGTCTAAATGTGTGCAAGAGGAGTTTTCTTGGAGTTTTAAGGTTGCGCTATGAAGGACTAAGGTCTATGATGCCGCAAAGTGAGCTGTTTTGAGGTTGTGATGTTGCAGTTTGGAATTATATTCTGGGAATGATGCTATGAGGTTTGATAGGGCATGAAGGCTAAATTTGACTAGGGTTTGAAGCTATGTCTGGGGTTACGGGTATGAAGCAAGGAGAGGCATTGGAACACGAAAGTTAAGGGTATGATGATGCTATGAAATGCATGAAGTATGAAGCATGCAGGTGAAGTCAGAAGTACTTTGTGTATGAAGATATTAGATTGGTGTCTATACAGGTCTTACTGAGTTGGTGCTCAACCGAGGAGATTGGTGTCTCGAGTAGGTTGTTGCCTACACAATATCTTGTTGAGTTGGTGCTCAACTAAGGAGATTGGTGTCTCTAGTAGGTTGGTGCCTACAAGCTTTCTAATAGTAGGTTGGTGCCTACAAACAATGATAAAGATAAGTTTTTGTGGTTTTCTCCCTCAACGGTTCCAAGTTATACTTTGTGTACCGTGATTTGAGTTTACATGCATTTACTGTTGTAAAGTTAATAAATGATTGATGAATGCTCAATTAAAGTAAAAAGCATCTTATATTGATTCACCCCCCTTCTCAGTATAAGCATAAGTTCAACATTTAGATCCTAGCTTAGGTCAAAATTTTTACATTTTATAAGAGCCATTTTTTCGCTCCTACATTTCATTGGTAGTCCAATTGACCTACTTTTGTGGTTTTTTTGGGTCTTTAATAAATTATCTTTTTTGGTGTGTCAGTGTAGTGATTGTTGTGAACACTATATTGATTCAAAGGATGAACATGATATGCTTCATTCTCTTGTTTGATGGGGGGAAGCACAAGACTATAGTCTTGAGATTGGGATGCTTTTGGACTATTGGTTTTTGGCAGGTTTTTAAATGGTTGGTGTTGATAATTTTGGATTCGGGTATGATTGGAGCTCATTTTTGATTGTCTTTTGAGTTGGAGAACGAGTACCTCTATACTTCGCTCCAAGACATAACCTTGGACTTTGAGGTTTTCCATATGGTTTACTTGGAATAATTCTCTCTTTTGGGTTCTTGGAGGACATTACAAGGTTGTAGCACTTGTATATTTACCAGGTATTAACATCGAGATGTAGATTTTGGGTGTGTTAGGCTGCTATGGGTAGTAAGCACATGTTGATTTAGGAAGTGTTAGGCTATGATGGGTAGTAGGCATAGAATCGTAGGTTGTTGGACAATAGTCATCATATAGGCTTTGAGGTTGATACATTGTTTTGGGCAGTGCATGGTTCAGACATTGTCGCACCGACTCACACATATTTTAGATTCTTTTGGATGCCATTTTTTTGGAGGAGGCATTACCAGTATTTGTTTTGAGATGGATGTTGGTGTAGTTGCTCAAACGTGGGCATTGTTGGATCGAGATTACAAGTTTTGAACATCTTTTGCTCAGTGTATGTTTTGATAGGATTTCATGTGATTTAGACCTTGAAAATCCTACTTTAGGACTACAAGATATATGTGGGATAGCTCATGGCCCTAGGCTTGAAAGAGAGATTAGAAGGTTGAATACTTTGGACTTTGAACTTGAAGTTTGACATTTTGTCACGGCATTTTATTTTGCACTTGCTCTATGTATGAAAAGTTGAACATAAAATTTAAATATGCTAGGCCTTGGCACTTGTTTATACTCTTATGCATAGATTTCTATATATGTTTGATCTTTGGTACTTATTTCTTGTCATGTAGTGTATTTTAGTTCGATGTCAACTCTAGACATCAAAAAATATAGCTTGAGATGGAAATTGAGTAGATCTACAAGAACATTTCCGAAGGATATTCACTTCAGTAGGCTCTAATCCAAGGCTCCGATCCACTGTGTGATGCTTGTATGTAGCTTGTTAAATAAGTTGTCCGGGTAAGGTAGAAACTTGTGAGAGTCTAGATCTTTCTAGGGATCTAGAGTTGGAGGAATTGGTGGCAGCTATTACAGCGCTCTAGTATAAAATTTTTCTAGGCCCTGATGGTCTCCTGGTGGAATTATACAAGAGGATGTGGCATGTGGTTAGCTTTGCCTTTCTAAAAATGTGTAAGTGATCTATTAGAGGTGGCGATATGGGGGGAGCTTTCTAGTGCAGGATTTATCAAGCTTATCCAAATGGATTTGGTAGGAGGTTGGTGTTGTATTACTCTCATCAATGCCTCCTACAAAATCCTAGCCAAAACATTGGCCAAGAGGATTAAGTTGTTGGTTGTCTGAATAGTTCAAAAGGAGCAGACTGGATTTATGAATGGAAGATTTATCCTGGATAATCTTATCACTGCCTGGGAAGGTCTTGAATGGGCTGAAGGGATTGGGCCTGGCCAATTGACTCTTTTTTTAATATTGATTTTGACAAAGCCTATGATAGAGTTTAGTGTGAGTTCATCCTTAATATGTTGGATTGGTTGGGGTTTGATGCGTTATATTACATATTAGTGGATACTCTTTTTTCATGGGCCTTGGCAAGGGTTAGTGTGAAAGGTGTTGTTTCAGACCCTATTCTTCTACAACAATCTCTTCGACAAGGTGGCCCTCTTGGTCCTTATCTCTATGCCAAGTCACGGCGTTCAACGAATTTAAATTTTAATTGATAAAATTCAATATCCACCAATTGTTATGAGAGGACAATTAAATTCGTTCTAGTTTGGTGTGATTTTGTTTGAATCGATATATATTTTGATGATTTAAATATGTTGTATGCAAGTTGCAATGGCGATTTCCTTCTTCAGCAGTAAATTCCTTCCTTGGTTGGGCAAGTTCGTTTTGTAGTGACCAATCCATTTACAGGTGTCAGGCACAACGTATAGTGGTGGAGATTGGAGTCCATTCATCGGTAGCAGTGAAATTTGTCCACCATTGGCTATGGCAGTGACATAGCTCGAGTCATTACATAATGACTGGTCCAGCTAGCCTTTGGCGGTGGAGATTGGAGTTTGCTCAGCGGTGGCAACGTAATTTATCTAGAGTTTGACTATTTCACAGTAGTCTTGTACGATTACTAAAACAATGAGTTGAATCAAGTAATATTTTATAAGCATAGCTTAGGTTGAAACTTTATGTTATAATTTGTTTGTTTTATTTTATTTTAAACTTTATTAAATATCATTTATAGTTTTATTATAATTATATTTAATTTTAATTTATTTATTAGTTAATTATAGAATTTGAATAATGTAATTATACGTTTCTATTTTATAATTATATATGCTTAATATGTGGGATATATGTCTAATAATGTCTGGAACTTAATGGCGAACTTGATCATATCTCTTTGCACTAGTGAATTATATTCGAATTTCATTGTCATTGAATTCAAACATGAACCAGGTGACTTAGTCTCTATGTGATTTCA
>ML812381.1:305475-329155 GCA_009831015.1 Picea engelmannii
ATCCAATTGACTTTTTGTTCTTTTCATAGTTAACATACTCATATTCAACTTGTACTTGCCCTAACAGCCGACTTCGGGTACGAGGCATAATCATACTTGGCAAGACTCGACAGTATAAGGCACTGCAAAAAAAAATTGTTTTTAGTGTAGGAAAAAGTACTCATGAGTACTGCAAGTGTTTGTTTGAGTGGTAACACTCAACTAGGTATTGTTAAGAGTCCAAATGTTAAATAAAATGTTGTTAAAAGTTAAAACTTCTAATGTTAAGAGGGTCATAATTAATATTAATGGCCTAAGAGTCCAAATGTTAAATAAAATGTTGTTAAAAGTTCTAATGTTAGGAGGGTCATAATTAATATTAATGGCCCATACTAACTATAGGTTAGTTAAAGACATAGTTAGCTAACTCTCATGGTCATGCATATCTAATTAGCAACAGTATTGACTCGAGATACTTGACATACTCGGTTAATACTTGCAATACTCTCGAGTACTACAATTACTGACTGCTCAAAAGTGTCGGTCAGTGTGAGTATGGCAAATATAGAGCCGAGTACTTGACCAAATGTCATACTTTGTATACTCATGAGGCTTACTTACAAGTATGGTAACTATGACTGCTAGTAATTGTCAAAATCATACGTGTTAGACATTTGTTCATGTTGTCTATCCGTTGAAGTACACCCCAGTGGTTAGAGTATGTAATACTAAGAGACTTTAATTGTTTTCATTTTTGGATGCAGAAAGGAAAATTTATAAAAATTATAGAGAATTTACAAGATCCCTGTTACAGTATGTGTTATATTTTTTTGTAAAATTGATGTCATGTACTGTACACTGATATGGGAGCAAAGGGAGTCTGATGGGTGCTTAGCACCTCCATCAGGGAGGGTTGCGGGAGTTCCTGAGAAATTGTTTTTGGCTGTTTTTTGGCACAGGGTTTTTTTGCCGATGGTTTTCTAATTCTGGTTAATGAATTAGGGTTGTTGACTAATCCGGGTCAATAGACTAGGGGTTTGGATGCCGCGGGATTGTATATGTATATTGTATTGTAAACAACGAAGAAGATAATGAATAGAAGATTAGAGGTGCAACTCTAAATAGGTTGTTGGTTTTCTAGGGTAAAAATCTTTGTGTAATGTATGCGTGTGCCATTATATCTTTTCTGTTTTTATCAAAAATCTATTTGCAGTAAATAATTATACAAGGTTAAAATCTACAATTTCGTCTATACTCACAGGAGTTTTGAATGCAAGTTGAGTGATATTCCTGTTAGTATTTAGGGCATAAACAGTATGTTATAGACAAATAATGCAATATCAAGAGAAAACATTGTGTACCAGTTGAAGCACACCCTAGAGGTTAGGGTATGGGATACTAGGAGATTTAAAATGTTTTATTTTTGAATACAAAAAAATGAATATTTTATTTAAATTAGAGAATTTAGAAGACCCCAGTCATATCCGCAGGGGTTTTGGATGTAGGTTCAGTAAGATTCCTGTTAGGATTTAGGGTATAAACATTATGTTGCACACAAATAATTACGAGAGAAGTTAGAACCCAATCAATGTACACGGGTACCATTGTACCCAGATATGCAGTGCATTCCATATAACCTCGGGAGTATACAAATGTACAAATTATTACGTACACGGGTACCATTGTACCCAGATATGCAGTGCATTCCATATAACCTCGGGAGTATACAAATGTACAAATTATTACGACTTGCTTGATGATTAAAGTGTCGCTGAGACACCCCATATATATATAGGTGTTAAGAGTGGAAAATATCAAATAACCATAGGTTGGCTTTGCAGTAAATGCTAACCATCATATGGAGAAGCCCAATCCTAACACTAAAGTCGACACTAATGTAACCCAAAGGGACCACACGATGACCACTGGATGGTCACAAGTGTCCTCAACACAAGATCACTGCCATAACACTAACATTCCTCCTTAAGTTTGACTGGGGAACACAAAGAACGAAAGGTGGCATAAAAAAGAGAGCATTTGAGACAAGAAGTTGGTCACTTAAGGTATCAATAATTAATCTAATTGATTATATATTTCACAGGGCAAATATTACATCCCTAACTCTCTCCTTATTATTCACTTTGAAAGGATGTCGTCAAAATGGCCAAAGAAACATTACAATAACACCCCTCCTTAACGTTTGTTTGGGGCAGGGAATACAATTATGACCAATGGTGATGGTCTCTAGAAAATGTTAATGATTATGGTAAAGGAGAGCTTGTTGAAACTGATAGTGATCCGACAAAGATGTTATCGGATTTTGTGATTGGACGAAGACATTATAGGATTCTATCTATGTCAGTGATTCCTAACTTACGATGGCTCCAACAACTGCAACAAAAATGTCAAGGTAGTGCATTTTACCTTCGATAGAATCGTGGGTTAGTTCTAGATTTAGGGTCGCGTTATTGAAAAAATGGGCATTTAATAATTGCTCATCATTAGGAAGGTAAATCCCTCAAATTTGACCTTGTACACAACCAACTTCAAGAAGATGACATGGAGCATTAGTTGCAATAAGATACAAATAAGGTGCCAAAGGGAAACCTTGTCTAATGGATTGGTGGATCAAAATCTCTTTTGATAACTGCCCATTCACACATACCCCATAAGAAGCATTTGAAAAGAGAATTCAGACTATACAAGTGAAAAAATCCCAAATTCAATCCAAGAGAGCATATGAAGAATGAAATACCATTTGATTATGTCAAAGACCTTGTCAAAGTCAACTTTGAGAAAAAGAGCCTTCTAGTTGGTCTCCCTTGTTCATTCAAGACTTCCACAAGCAGTAATAAGATTGTCTAGGATGAAATTCCCTTTAATATACCATGTTTGCTCGGGTTGAATGTTTTAGGTAGCTATATTTTTCATGCAAGTAGGAATAACTTTAGCTAAAGCCTAATTACTTATAAGGAAAATTAAATAAAGCGATACACCACCAACCACTTACTATGTCCTTTCACATCCCTTTAGGAATCAACTTAATGATCCCTCCATTGACTTTCTCCCACATAGAGCCTATAGCCAAATCTCCTTGGTGCATCTAGAAAAGATCATCACCAATCATGGGCCAAAGGACCAAATAAAACTCATGAGGCAGTCTCTCCAATATTGGTGATTTACCCTTAGTCAATGAACCATATTTTGTAAAACTTGGAAACTGGAATAACTCACCTTTGTCCAAAAGGCAAGACAAAAAAGATTGCTCATACTTGGGAATTATTAGGGATAATGTAATTGATGAACTGCTTAGCAACAAGGTGGTCAATGTCACAACCACTAGAAGAAAAAACATTGAAAATGTGCATAAAATGACTTTTATCCTGTTCTAGTTATTAATTAGAGCCCCATCCAAGTATGTAAGCACGAGAAGTTTTTTAGAAGCTTGTTTCCATTTCAATTGGCGAAAGTACATCTTCCTAGCATTGTATGATCCCTAGTTATCCCAATTTGTTTAGGTCTTGTTACCACACAATCTAGTACCAAGTGCATAGCCTTCAGAAGATACTAAGACAAGTGGAACATGGAAGATGTCACCATTGTCACCTAGGCAACAAATTCCCTCTCTTTAGTGAAGGAATAGTATCCAACACAAGGGAGGATTCCCCAGTATCCTCCAAGAATCCCTAGGCAAGACACAATCAAGTCTAGGGCCCCCTGGGGCTACTAACACTACTGGCAAGATAAGGATAAATAAAGTGAAGGAAAGGTAGTTGGATAAGACAATTTCCAGATTTAAGGTGTAGAGGGTTTAGGCCAAGAGAAAAGACTCTCCAAGTCAAATATGAATTCAGTATGATCCCCAAATACTAGAATAAAGAAAAAGTCCAAGGATGACATGAAATTGAAAGAAATGTATGAAATATCTGTTACCACACAAACCAACACCTTTTGCTCAAAGTCCCAAAGATGGGTGTTAGCCTTGTGGAACTAGGAGGTTGGCCATTGTCACCTCACCAGTTCTCCTCTGCACTTCAGGCTAGGGTAAATGGAATCCTAACCAAAAGGGGCTTCCCTATGGGTTACTAAGCTTAATGTGTGTAGTGGGTAGTGGGAGTATGAGGAAAGCTTAGCAACATAAATATAAATGGAGAAATTAAGATGGAATTTAGATTGTTGGGAGTGGTGGATAAAAGGGAGATTAATGCCTTTGAATGCTTAGGCAATGGGGTCATGTAAGTAATCTTAGAGGGCGGTTCTAAAAGAGGATTAGGTGGTAGCATACAATCAATTGATATGCAAACTGCAAACCTGATTTGGTTGTTTAATCATTAATGTACAAGTGTGATGATGGAGAGGGGCTATAAAAGATCCACTACTCAAAGCAAATTGCAAAGGTGGCCTCTACTAAAAACGATCTACAAACATACCTAATCAAGTGATACAGGATGTGTGATGTTTCTATCTTGAAAGTAAATGATACAAAATGGAGATAAGAGGGAGGAAAACCATACTGTAGCCCTTTCCAATTAAGATGAAGTACCTTTCCTTGGCTCTTGAGTTGCCTTTGACATCCATACACTTGCAAACAAATTTCCAATAGTAGCATAGAGAACTAATAGCCACTCATAAGAAACTACTTATACATCACTTTATTACTTGAATAAAACAAAGACAAAAAAATACTCCAATAACTTAGAGCTTCTTTTATTTATACAAGATATCCTTCTCCAATCCAATCCATCTTATAAATTGAGAGAGCAAACCTTTATATAGGTTTTAGTTCTAATTCCTCATACAATAAAATATAATTTAATTTTCCTACATCTACTTTCTTCTCCAAAAAATTACAATAAAACAGAACTAACAAGCTCCAACCACTAAGTCAACAATGAATAAACAATGGAATTAAAAAATTACAATAAAACGGAACTAACAAGCTCCAACCACTAAGTCAACAATGAATAAACAATGGAATTGGTTGTAACAACGTCCTAAAACGGCTAATGAACTAACAACTTCCTCAACAATCTTTCCCAAATTAACTATAAAAATACAACCACTCTAACAAATAATTTGAAATGTCCACACACGTTCACATGCCAAATATGGAAAGATCGATTCATGTGCATGGCTCAAAAAATAAAATAAAAAATGAAGACGGCCCATGCTTTGACTAATCAACGGATTTCTCCTTAGCGACAGCCCCATCCATCCATTATTTATTTAAGCATTATCTCCACATCATGCATATGCATTGCACGCTCCCATTCCATGACTTAATTTTAAGAATAGCGGCTCCTCAAAAAAAATCTAGGAAGCGGCCCATGGACTCGCTCCACTTTATTTCATGGCTCAATGTATTGAGATGGGTTGAAGAAATGACCCACGGCTTCAGTATCTTTCTTATAAGTGCGCCCTCTTCATATAAAATACACTTTACCATGTCATGTTATAACTTAGGTGGCATGTTATAACTTAGGTGGCGACACCTTTTACAATATATGGAATTACAAAGTGAAAGGGGGCGGCCCCATCTCTAGGCTTTTGCGCATCTCAACATAGTGGTAGGCTTAGTGTTTGACATAAACAAAGGGGGTGGCCTTTTTTTTCATATAATTTTTTTTTTAACTTCATCTTGTCACATATATGCCTTTATAATGGTTAAACTGATGAAAGGAGGTGGCCCCATTATAAGACATGGTATGTCTTTAATTTCACTTTATTTTTTCACTGTAGGTAAGTTGTAAACGGGGGGCTTTTTATAGTTAAGTTGTAAAAGGGGGCCTTCTAAACTTTTTGTTCATTCATATGATCATCTATTCCAATCAAGGACCACTACATGCCATTTCACATCTCACATTAATGGTATCCATCCTTTGGGGGCTAGACTCTAGAGTCATCATGATGAGATAGTGAGATTCATTATCAAAAATCGGTACCAAGAGGGTCATCCATCAGTCTTCCCAACCTAACGATGTCTTTGATTAAAAAAAATGTATATCTCCAGTTCATCAACATCTATGCAAGACACCCCTAAAATATGATTGTCACTCATGGATACGAGGGGTAACAATATCAACAATAAACTAGTTATAACAGCAGTAAGAAAAATATTACAACTGTAAAAATAAATGATCTCTAATTGTATAGAGATTATTCCAATAGTAGAATACACAATTTTCAGCGGTATTAAATGTATTTTTCAGCAATAATTAATATATTATAGTAGTAAATCAATCAATTTTCAACAACAGTAATTTTATAACAGCAAGCAGTATAATTCTCATTTTACAACAGTAAAAAGATAACCTTTTGATCATAAAATGATCTAATCATTATAGGGCTAAATTCTAGGTTAAATTAAGGTATTATTTGCCAACGAAATAAATAAGATTAACAGTAAAAACTCAGCCCTCGAACATTAGACGTTTTCCCTTTGATGGTTCTAATGTCATTTTAGAAAATTAATTTAGGGTTTTAGTGATGAGTTTAGAGCAATAGTATGCTTAAACACCCTAAACGTTTAGGTTTCTATGGATAAAAATGAAAAATTACAGCAAATTAAACCTTAATCCTAAGTAGTAAAATTCAGAAAATTTGATTGACTTTTATGGAGAAAAGATTAGTGCCTACTCCTTTGGGCATATGGAGTCAAAAAGAAGTCCTTCTTTGGGAGAATGAAGTGGATAATTTTAGGGTGAGGCTTAGAGGTTGTCCACTACTAACCCTAGGCAATCCTCCTAAAATGTTTTGGGGATGATATAAGGGAAGGTTCCTCTACTAGTAAACCTTCCAAGGGTTTTGACAAATAGGTTTTCTTCAAAAACGATCAAAGAGGATGAAAAATCACCACTTGAGAACAACATCAATCCAATAATGCATAATTAAACAAAATCATTAGATGAAAAAGAATAGACTTACTCAAAACATCTTCCATCCATCAAAACCCTAGTTTCCATGCCATCCAAGTAGTAGAAGATCCACAAACATTAGGTCCCAAAGAAATCATTCTAGTCAACCATCCATAACATTCTTCATAAAGAGACAAGTAGTAGCAAATCTCCACAAGTAGCAATGATTTAAAAGTGAGAAGTGATTCTCTTATTTATATAAGACATCTAACACCCTTCTCACACAATACAATCCCTAAAAATATAAAATGATGCTTTTATCTCCAATAAACCCTAGAGATAAGGCAACATTACATAAGTAATCCATGATACAAGAGTGGATAGGTCTCTAAGAACCCCAACGATGCCTCCAAGATGAAGTAACCTAGCTTATACATCAAATCGTCCCATAAAGAGTGCTCCAATGCTCATATGTGTGGCCTCAAAAGGGGACGACTCACTCCACAATGGTGAAAAGAGGCTCAAAAAAGTGAAACGTGGAAGGGTACAACGTTTGATCTCCTAATGTGCCTCAATGCCTCCAAAGGGTGTGACATCATCAAAAGTGCCATGTCATCCTCAATGAAACCCCAACGTCTCATCACAAGTGTCCAATCATCAAAAAGGTGAAACGTCCATGCTCCTAGTTCAACGTCTCATCATCAAAGGATAACGTCCCATCCCCCAAGGGTGATATCATGCATGGAGAAGTGCCACATCATCCCTCTAAGTGAAACGTCCTCAAGAAAAGGCCCAACATCCTCCTCAAAAGGTGAAACGCCCCATCAAACTAATCTCCTCTAGGTGGAACGTCCCATCCTCAATGATCTCAAGGTCATGTCCACACGTGCTAGGGGGTCCCATGACTAGAGCCATGTGATCAAGTCCTCCAAAGTCCTCCCAGGGGTGCCAAATGACCTCCCTCAAATGATGGGGACAACCTACATACAAGTGGAGTAATACCCCCTCACATCCTCTAAAGGATCCAAGTGTCATCAACCATGGGCAATCATCATCCAAGGAGGGTGCTCATGTGGTCCAAGAGGCATCATGAAGACCAGAGTCAAGGTACACAATCCAAACACAAGATATAAAGTGAGTCATGTTAATACAAAAACCATTAGATAGATCTCACAGAATATCCTCTTCAAACTTCACACCAACTTACAAAATTATGCTATTTGTCAAGTCTAGATATGGGAGGGTCATTATTACCCCCTATTAGGTGTGCCAATACCTAATACCTAGACCAAGAGGTATGTCCTAGGAAACCCATCAAGAGGTAAGTGCAATGATAATGGTATGGATTGAGATTTATTTCATGGGGTGGATGTCATTGACATACAAAGCCATGTATAATATTCATCCTCATGAGCGCCTTTGTAGAGTCACTAGACAATGAAATACACTTTTTCTTGACATTGTGTCTTTCCAAACCCCTACAAACCAACAAAATTATTAATATAGATTAGGCAAGGGAAGAAATTGCACAATAATAAGTAGGCCTCATATCCAAACCAATGTTAACACCTAATTTATTTTATTATATTATCAAACTTTTAGAGGTTTTACCAAATCTTAATAAACTAAAAATAAATTTAGAGGGTTTTATTATAACTCTTACTTAATCTACTACTATTTTACTATAACTATAGATAAAATCAAATTCATGGTTACTTTAATCTTGTCTAGTTAATTTTATAAAGTTATTTTTCTTTCCAAGGAGGTTTCTCAATTATTGGTTCATTTTTATTTTGTAGGGTAGGTGGTATTGACGAAACAAGTAAAATAAAATAGAGTTACGACACAGACAAGCCCCGTGTGCCTGTTTTATAGAGATAGAGATAAGTTACCGGGTTACTATGATTATGATTTGGAGTGGGAAGAGATATGAGAACTCTGGCAAGCTTCCTGAAAGCGTTCGGTCTTCTCACATGATCGGCATCGAAAAGCTGTGTTCTCATAATCTAGCAGCTAGGTAAAAACGAGTTCAGCGCACTCTATAATCATCTTGTCGGGTAAGCCCCCACTCAGGTCAAACTCCACACAAATATAGGCAAAGGTAACAAGACATTGTGAAATATGATCTTCATCGACCTTAATAAATCGACCCAGGGTGTTTCCAATTGCCTTGAGAAATGATGAAGACCACAAGTGAAGAGGGAGATTTGGAAGTCTTACCTAGATTGGAGTTGCGATAGTCATGGAGGTTGGCTCAAACTTTGGGAACTGGGGTTGAAAGGAGAGACCTGTGCTTCCCCAAATCCAAGGCCCATCGGTGAAAACAGTTTGACGATCTGTCGTGTTTGTAAAATTGACAATAAAAAATTGGAGTAGAAGAGAAGCTCATAGTTGGGGGTCCAGGTTTGATTTAGCCACCCACGAAACGCTGATGTAGATGGCCAAGGCCCATTGAAATCATAGATTATGACATTTTTTTGATACTGAATGTTGTAAGCATAGACTCGTGGATCCAATTCTTCCAAAACTGGGATATGCTCTGATTTCGGCAAGGTTGGGAGGCATCTTTGATTTTGTGGAGGAGAATGGACTGGTATTCTTCGCATCCTTGAAGGGACGGGGTTGGGAGGAGGAGAGTGTATCTGCACCTAGGGCTCCACTAAGAAGGCCAAAACTAGATGCATCGTGACATCCTTTTTGATGCCATAATCCGCTAGCAGGAAATCGTTGATGAGTTGCTTCCCTCAAAATAGCAGCCGTTGATGGTTCAATGGGATCCCCTCCCACTGTACTCAATACTTTAAATTAGTAACAGAATCCATGGATTTCATTTGCAGAGAGGGTTTCCCTAGTAAGAGACCTCACAAAAACTTGAAATTCTTTGCTGCTCGTCTCTGCATTTGAAAGCTCATATTAGACAGTTGCCCATTGATATTGGTTGGATGCGAATCCTCTTGGATTTGTAAGACCAACTTGGCCTGGTCCTTGGCAAATCACAGCATTGTAGGGGCTTCAGTACATAGCACCGCGAAATCTTTCTGTAAACCCCAAAATAGAACCTCCCTTGGTGGCCTGAGAACTAGCTGTTTTCCTTCGAAAACCATGCTATTATCCATCTCAGATGCTGCCGCCTCTACCCAAGATGTTGTCCTTTGCTGTTCACTGCTTCTCCTCACTGCAATTGCAGCTAGGGTTTCCATCTCCCTTCTCTGGCTCCAACTTCAAAGTTGATTCTATAATGGTTAATTTTGCTTGGTAGGTTTCTTCGTATTTATGTTGAAAGTTTTAACAAACTTACAATGTGCTTATTTTTATTTTCTATTATTAGCTTATTCTAACCAAGATGGTCTAGATTAAGTTAATAATAGATATAAAGATAAGCAGAGTGACTTTGTTAATAACTTTGATTAGCTTTTGGGTTAGATTCAGTTAATAGTAGATAATTTAATAAAGCACAACTTAAGTTTGTTAATAAATTTCAATATAAATAGGAAGAAACCTAACCAAGTAAAATCAACCATAAGAGTAACCTTGGTAAGACAATAACTTTATAAAATTAACTTGATAAGAGTAACCTTTTTAAGAAAGTAGTCATTGATTCAATTTTATCTAGTTATGGTAAAATAGTAGTAGCTTTAGTAAGAGTTATAATAAAATTCTCAATTTTCTTTTTAGTTTATTAAGATTTGGTAATAAACCGCTGAGTGTCTTCAAAGCATGGTTTAATAGTATAATAAAATAAATTAGGTGCTAACTTAGGTTTGGTTATGAGGCTGACTCATTGTTGCACACTTTTCTCCTGTACGTAATCGATATTAATAATTTTCCCAGTTTGCTATCTTTCTTGTAATTCATTCATTCAATCCCGAAGATGAACTCGAATGTGGTTTAAAACATTGATATGGGAAAAATTGAAAATACAAATTTGATGTTCACTATCCCTGATACAAGTTTGCTTTGCAAGATTAGAAGGGTATTCTTCCAAATCCCTTCAAGTTGTTGAAGTTTGTAGCTTGGACAGGTATTTCCACATTGGTTTGTGTCTAACATGTGGAAATGGTCATTAGTACCTCTCAGAATTTTGGAAATTCACTTAATAATTTAATTATTAAAGTAAATGTCATTTTAGAATTAATTGAGGTTAATTTAATGAAATGCCTAAGTTTTTGGCATTAGTGAATTAAATGAATCTTAGCCATTGATCTCAAGTGAGGTGGGATTTAATCTCAATCGTTGATCACTTTGGAGATTAGGGTTAGGGCTCGACTCAAGATTATAAAGGCAGCCAAGATGAGAGGAGAAGACACGCAATCAGGGAGTTAGTGACTCATTTGATAGTGGAGGACTTTCACTTTGCAGATTTGGCAAGGGAGAAAGGACAGCAGCCAGAACACTTTTCAGGAGGCTGTACAAGTAGGGTGTAGGCCTCAAGTGTTTGCTGGAGGGGCTGTACAGTAGCAGTACAGCAGTCATACGACGTCTGTACAGGCCATGGCAGCCCACCGTACAACAGGCCACGGGCCTGTTTTGCAGGCTGTACGGGCCGTACAGTGGCAGCAACAGGCAGAGGGGTTTCTGAGGCAGATTTGCAGGCAGAGGGTTTTCTCGGAGGGCAGATTTTCCAGGTTTGCTGTTGGTTGTATTTTCTTCTTTGGGCCATTTTCCCGGTAAGGGAGCCCTTGTATGCTTGGATATTGGTAAGCAGATTTGAAGGGCAGAAATTTGCTGCCATTGTGAGATTGGTTTTCATTTTGCTTCCGCTCTTTACTTTCTATTAATTATTCCAGCCAGTATAAATTATTCAGTGAGCTGTAATCAATTGTTTCAGCAAGGAAATCACTAGGAAATAATTATCTAGGTGCTGGGATTAGAAAATTAACACAAGTGTCACTGAGCTGTTGCTTAAGGTGCCACTCTCTGGCACTACAGTTCTGTGCTATCATTTGCCCCCAACCTTTAAAGAAACTTGTTTGTCCTTTGGACAACTTCCCAGAATAAAATCCAACTTGAGTTGCCAGTTGACCTAGGGAAAAGATTCCATACTTGTCAAATGGCTTGAATATAGTGCCATGACTACAATAGTGAAATATTAAGAAGATAGGCAAGGGGAAGGAAAAGCCAGTGTTCCCTCTAGCAAAGAGAGGTGCAGATGGGTAAATGATCTGAACCAGTTACAGAATCAGCAATTGAAACAGCCCTTGAGATTTACTAGTGAAAGCGGCCTTGCACAATTTAGCATAGAATAGAACCTGTCCAAGGGTGCTTGAATTCTGGCTAGACCAGTTTACCAATATGACTAAGTATACCATCCACAAGTCTCCAAACAGTGTTGCATGGGATTGATATCCAAAATCCCTAGAACAGATCTACATGTGGCCAAACTTGTCTTTCTGTAGGCCTGGGACTACTAGCATGCCCACCAACATGGTCACAATCCCACCCTACCATGTTAAAGTATCCACCAATACTCCATTGGCAGGGAATGGGGCATCTGGTCCCACTATTGTATTCTGTTATCAGGATCATTTGGAGCATACACAGAGCAGAACCTCCACAGAGTACCAACAAACAGAATGGTTAACGAGCAAGATTGAACAATCAGAACCTGTGCACTGTCAATAGTAGAAAAGGATTTCCAAGGAGCTAGCCTGCAAACATCCCCTCTTCGTCCTTCCTCTTAAGTAGTCTATTGATATTCCCCTTGCCAACATCTATGTAACAGGGATTGAAGATGGAAGCCAGTAAGCCAGTAGTTTATCTTCCTATTTTTTTGGTGCTTCATGAAGTTAGTGCATGAAGCACTTTCAGGAAATTGCTAGCTCTTAATATAATTTAATGTGCAAAGAAGAAAGTAATCTGGTTTACTCAAAGATACCTAGTAATGCTAAGTAACCATTAGAAAACTTACGAGTTGGAAGAAACGAGACTCTAAAACCAACAATTGGTTGATTAAGTAAGATATATAATGAAGAGAACAAGCTTCAATATAGAAGCATCATATCTTAAATCAACCAATACAGAAGCATGATATTTGATAAAAGAAATTCTTCTGCTTATCTGAAATCATTGCAATTAGCTTGGTCGGTTTTTCCTTTTTTGTTAGACAATGGATGAAATTCACACTTATATTTTGGGGACCCTGCATTTTGTCATGATATATGATCTTGCAGATAATCTTTCGAGATTTGAAGTCATCCAATATACTTTTAGATGAGGACTTTAATCCGAAGTTGTCAGATTTTGGATTGGCTCGTCAAGGACCATCAGGAGGCTTCACACATGTCTCAACAGCGGTATGTATGTTCCATAATTTGTGTGAAAGTATTCCTAATTACTATCTTTATTTGTTTGCTTGGGATTCAGTACTGATCTAACTTCTTGTCAGAATTTATGTCCAATAGCAGAGCAACCTTTTCCATATTTTTATTATAAAGACTGATAGAGGGGTGACTATTTGCAAGAGGCTAGATGAAAATGGGGATATTGTACCTGTACATGACTAATGAGTTGGAAAAAGGATTATTTTGTTGTTATATGTGCTTATTACTAGAGGATTATTTGCTCGCTTCTTCAAAAATCGTTTTTGCTATTTTGAATTTAAACCTGACCAGTGACCTTTTAAACAGTACGGTTTATCTTTCAATAAATAATACAAGGACACTCCTGACCTCCATGATAGTTGAGGTTGGCAAACCCAGAGCTCAAACTTTTGTTTCATTTTAGTTGAGAACATCATTCTCAGAATAATTGTGAAACATGATCATCAACAGTTCTTATTTTTCTTTGCACTTGCATGAGTGAAATGATTATATTGTTGCCAGTAACATATTATTGTTGTATGGTGCAGTGACTTGGGTGATTGAATTTCTTAAACAGTTTAGCAAGGTTGCTGGCTGCAACTCAGAGCATGGTTGATCACTAGTGAATAAGAAGGAAGCTGAAAAGGCAAGATCTTCTGAACTGCCTCCAGAAATACTTCTGCCATTCTCAGTTCAACAGGATCATGATGAAAGGTGTCATCCAAGCAATATTTAAACTAAGAATCAAGATGATAAGTTAAGAGAAGATAATTTTATTCATGTCCAACAAAAGACCACAAAAGTAGGTCAATGGGACTAAAAGGTACACATAGTGTAAATACAGTGTGGGTGTGAAAGCAACTCCTATAACAATACCGAAAGCAAAAAAGCGAAAAAAAGGTAACATAACTAAGTGTCTAGCTAAGCTATACACTAGTAGTCTAGCTAAAAGATAATAGATTATAAGTGCAATGATACTATAGGGAGGCTAGAGACTAGAGTCCTTGATGCTGAGAGAGAGAGAGAGATAAGATAAGATAAGATAATTTTATTAATGTCCAACGAATGACCACAAAAGTAGGTAAATGGGACTGATCGAGTTGCAAGGATGCCTTATCGACATCCTAATCACAAAAGATATTTTATATATTTATTTACATGTAGGACTGTAAATAATATATAAAATATGAATAGATAAGATGATATACAATTGAGAATGAAGGCTCGTTTATATACCCACGCAGGGGTGCCCTTAACCAATAGTCATGTCCTTTCATTATGAATAGTTATTATTTATTAATTAATTATTATGTTATGAATATCTATTTATATGTATATTTATGTTCATAACATTGAATAATGGGCTGTGGAAACGTTTGCTTACAACGGATGATATGCCTGAGAAGTAGGTTCTGGACTCTCTCCAACCTGGGCCAGTATGTTTGTAACAAGCTCGACCCCCAGATCTCGGAGCCATAGAGAACCGTGGGCCTGATAATCGCCTCCATAAGGTAGAGTTTGGACGAGATGTCGTGAAACTGACCCATGAAGCACTATCTCTTGATGAGGGCCAAGGAACTGTACCCTTCACTGAGTTGAAGCTGAAGGGCTTGTTGCATACCGAAATGGGGCCTCGTGAACTGTACTCCTAGATAAGTGTAAGCTATGGTGATCTCAATCTCTGCTCCCCGGTAGTAGAAATGTAAGTCTGCAAGAGAGCTCTTCGATGCGTTGAAGATCAAAACCTTGGTTTTACCCAGGTTGACCGCCAATTGTCAAAGGTCACAAAAGTTAGCCAATGCATCTATCTGTCTCTATAGGCCCTCAGGAGTGGAGGCTAACAAAACCAAGTTGTCAGTGAATAAGAGCAGAGAGATTAACACATGATGTAGAAGACATCTATCCCCCTCCTGGATATGCTCATGTTGGAAAGATCCTAGCTCATCAATATAAATCCCGAAGAGTGTCAGCGAGAGGGGGCACCCCTGTTTTACCTCGATGGTACTTTGAATGAAATCGGAAAGGCCATGTGCCATCCCGAGGCGTCTCAGAATTGACTCAAACAACTACATGATGTCTACTTGTCTTGAATCTTGATCGCTGAAGGCAAGGGAGGGGACTGAAATATGGGCTTGTTGTTGGAGTCATCAATCACTGTGAAAAGATTGATGCAATGTTGAATGATATCCCATGTGGAGTTGTTGTTGGAGTTGTTATCCCCGATTTTTAGGGATAACTAGGAGATCATGTCTCGAGGCCCACAAGTCCTAGACATGGAGTACCGAGAGCAGGATTGACCTGAGCATGGCCCTGGAAGGCCCATCCTTTTCTTCTTTCATCAGACTCATCTTGACAACAGCAACAACATCCATCACCTCCGGCTTGGTCTTGTATCGGAGAAGGCTCTTGCTCCATGAGGTAATTGGTCCAGGTATCATGGTATGTGTCACTTTTGATCATTAGAACCTTTAAATATATTCCTCTGATTCCTTTTATCTCTGACAACTGCTTGGATCTTACATTAGCCCACTTGACCATGCTTGGGGAGATTGACGAGGTACCCTAGCAAGCCTGTACCCATAGGTTTTGGTTTGCCACCGAGGGGATTTCTGAAGAGCCATCGTCCGCTCCCATCATACCACCACTTTTTTCATCTTATCTCCCGCTCATTTATCCCATTCCCCTTGTCCGAGCATTGGATTGACCTGTTTGTAGGGTTGCACCTTATCTCATGGGAAGAAGGGGCTAAAGGCCCAGAAGGTAAAAGCGGTTGGTAAAAGATAAAAGCCTAGAAATGAAACCTCGAGATGCTTCGCCCAGGGATCCCCGAGAAGGCAATGAAAAGCCTCTCAGCAAGAAACAAGAGGGATCCGGAAAATAACAAACAAGACCTAGTCAAGAGGATAGGGGGTCTCATCACGAGTCAACCTATTATGTTCATGGGTACCTAACAGTATGACATTGCCACCATCTGGTTACCACGCTAGGGCAATGACCTTTGGTTGCATGGCCAAGGAAAAGAGGGTCTCATCACGAGCCAGCCTTCTCATCTCTGTGAAAGTACTTGTGGGTGAGATTGTCAGCTTTGATCACCATGCCAAGGCAGTGTCCTCTGGTTAGCCCTTGAATAAAAAGAAAAATAAGAAGAAAAAACAAATAAAAGAAAATAATAAAGGCAAGAACGAGCTTGGAAAAATTGCATCCATGACGGGTACAGCTCGCCTTCTACAAAGGCACCCACAGATAACATTATGCATCCCTAGCTCTCACTCTACCCACATGTCTGGACATCCCCTAGCCACATCATCTCATTTACATGGCTTGGATGAAACCTTCCTAGAGACTCCCTGTTTCTTGTGGATACTAGCCCAATAGGACGTCTTGTCGTTTTCTCCAATCATGTATTGTAGGTTTTTGTAATCTCTTTGAGCTATTGACCGATGTATTAGGGTCTTATGCATATGTTTGATAATATTGATGATGAAACGTGATTAACATTGCTATGATCCCGGTGACTGATGAGCCCATGGAGGAGGGCGTAGTTTTTGTTGTGCAGGACCATGTCCGATGGACAGGTACCATTTGGATCGGTACACATGGGGAGATGATTAGTTCGGACCTCCATGGGGCTGAAGAGCCCATCAGATGGTTGCTGAGATCCCATCAAGGGGGCAGAGATAGAACAGTGTTTGATCGAGGTTTTGCACCAGAGAAGAAGAGGACGTTCTATCAGAGGCACTTTGGCAGAGCTCGGTCTAGGGGGAATGACCCCTTTTTAGTAGAACGCTGGCCTTGGAAGGTTCAGAACGTCCCCATCCTCACCATGACGTCATCCAGCTTCATGGACATTTTTGGAGGCAGACTGGGCAACAGTGGCACGTGTGGCATGTTGGAGAGGNCTAGGGGGAATGACCCCTTTTTAGTAGAACGCTGGCCTTGGAAGGTTCAGAACGTCCCCATCCTCACCATGACGTCATCCAGCTTCATGGACATTTTTGGAGGCAGACTGGGCAACAGTGGCACGTGTGGCATGTTGGAGAGGCCCCTGGGGGGCTAACGTTTTTCTCCTGGATGTCTCATCTGCCCTAAAAGGGGCTAGCGTCTCCCTTGAAGGGGCTTTTGCCTTTTTTTACAGCTCAGTTAGGGTTTTAATTTGACAATTTAATGTAAAAACAATATTCAGGTCTTGTCGACCATTTTTATGTCTACCAGACATGTAGGTAGAACATGATGGGGTTTGCAAAGGATGAGCTCTTGGAAAGAATGCCAAGAAAAGTTTTGCAAACAGTGACAATATATCCCAAGGGATCTTGGATATCATACATTCAGATGTATGCAGATAAATGACGGTGCCTTCCCTAAGAAATTTTGTATCCTATGTCATTTTCATAGATGACTACTTACAAAAGACATGGATCTACTTTTTGAAAGCGAAGGATGAAGTCTTCATCAAGTTTCAAGAATTCAAGGCTTTGGTTGAGAATTTATTTGAAAGAAAGATTAAAATCTTGAGATCTGATAATGGAGGTGAGTACACCTCAAATGAGTTGAAGGATTTCTGTAGAGAAGTAGGGATTAAGAGGGAGCTGACAACTCCCTACAACCCCTAGCAAAATGGGGTTGCAAAAAAGAAGAATAGATCTATTGTGGAAGTTTCCAAAGCGATGATCCATGACAAGAACTTACCCATGCACTTATGGGCAGAAGCATCCAGTACAACCGTATACGTGCATAATAGAAGTTCTCACAAGATATTGGGGAACAAGATACCTGGAGAGGTGTTCACTGGAAAGAAACCAGAAGTCAGTCACTTGAGGATATTTGGTTGTCCAGTGTATATGCATGTTCCCAAGGGGAAGAGAACGAAGCTGGACCCTTCAGGAAGGAAGGGCATATTTGTTGGATACAGTGAGACTTCAAAGGCTTATAGAATATATGTTCCCGGTCAAAGACATATTGAGATCAGTTGAGATGTGACATTTGATGAAGATGAAGCCTTCAAAAGATCTAGGGAGTCTCACGTAGATGAGGACAGAGAGGAGGAGGAGGCTCTAAGGGATGCTGTCATGGTTGACTCTAATTCAAGGTAACCTGTTCCAGAGGTTCAAAATGAAGTGGTGGAGTCAGGAAGACTGGTAGATCCACCCAGAGAAACTGTTGTTACCAGAAAGATACCAGCTTGGCTACGAGACACTTTGAAGGAAGTTGAAGGACATGCAACTCCTAAGGGCTCTTTCAGAGAGATTAAGAGACCACACAGGTTTTCCAGCTATGTGGCGCTGATGAGCAAAATCATTGATGCAAAACCTTCCACTTTTGAAGAGGCTGCCAAGCATCAAGAATGGAAGGATGCCATGATGGAATAGTATCAGTCCATCATGAAGAATGATGTGTGGGAATTGGTTCTGAGACTAGAAGGGAAGTCAATGGTGACTTCCAAGTGGATCTACAAGATCAAGCATGCTGTAGACGACAACATAGAGAAGTATAAAGTGAGATTTGTGGCTAGAGGGTTCTCTCATAAAGACGGAGAAGATTATGACGAGACCTTTGCTCCGGTAGCAAAGTACACTTCCATCAGATCGATTATTGCGATTGCCTCCATGATGGGATGGAAATTACACTAGATGGATAAAAAGACAACCTTCTTGAATGGTGTAATTGAAGAAGAAGTGTACATAAAGAAACTACAAGGATTTGTAATCCATGGGAAGGAGTCCCATGTGTGCAAATTGAAGAAGGATTTGTACAGGATCAAGCAGGCAGCCAGGGCATGGTATGCCAGAATAGACAACTATCTGATGAGCTTGGGGTTTACCAAGACTGATGCAGATCCCAACCTTTACTTCAAGGTTGAGAATGGTTTCCCGTTGATCTTGGTACCGTATGTGGATGACTTGTTTCTAACTGGAGATGAGAAGCTCATAGTTGGGTGCAAGAGGGAGCTCACCTCAGAGTTCGAGATGAAGGATCTAGGTTTGATGCACTATTTCATGGGATTGGAGGTGTGGCAGAGGCCATATGAGATTTTCCTTAGCCAAGGAAAATATATTGTTGAGATCCTGCAGAGATTCGGGATGATGGACTGCAAGTCTGTGGCTACTGATGACGAATCTGAAGCTCTTGAGTGATTCATCTTCAGATTTGGTGGATCCCACGATGTACAGACAGTTGATCGGATCCTTGATGTACCTGGTTAACACCAGGCCATACATATGTTTTGCAGTGAATGCTCTAAGTTAGTACATGGTTGAACCTAGACATGTGCATTGGATAGCAGTGAAACATGTGTTGAGGTATGTCTCAGATGGAGAAATGAAGCTGCAGGGTTATACAGACTCCGACTGGGCAGGGAGTGCAGTGGACCGGAAAAGCACCTCAAGGTGTTGCTTTAGTTTGGGATCAGGAGTGATCTCATGGTTGAGTAGGAAGCAGATGTCAGTGGCACTCAGTACAACAGAGGTAGAGTATATTGCAGCCAGTGTTGCAAGCCGTGAAGCAGTGTGGCTCCAAAAGTTGCTTGCAGGGTTATTTGATCTAGAGTTGGAGCCAACTTTGATACATTGTGACAATCAAAGTTGTGTGAAGCTATCAAAGAATCCTGCAAGTCAAAGCATATAGAGATCAAATACCACTACATCCGAGACATGGTGTAGAGAGGAGCTGTGGAGCTCCGTTACATATCCACTGATGAGCAGATAGCAGACATTCTCATCAAGCCTCTGTCCATAGTGAAGTATGAGTACTTTAGAGACAAGCTTGGCGTGATGTAGAATGTCCACCCTCGTTGAGAGGGAGGCTTGATGTATCTCCTCCAGTCGACTTTCCCCTTCGGCCAAGGGTTTCCTAGATCAGTCATGTGAGGTGATTGAAGGAGTAATGTATAGCTAGGTATAGATCTTGCCTACGCCATGTGAGGTGGCTAGGTGTGAATAAGATCTGTATCAAGTCTTGCCTACACCATGTGAAGTGGCTAGGTGTGAATAAGACTTGCAACATAGCCTTGCCTATGCCATGTGAAGTGGCTAGGTGTGAATGGGGCTATGGTTGTAGTCTTGCCTACACCATGTGAGGTGGGTAGGTGCGAATAAGATTACCGGGAGAGGAGAAACATCACAGCGCGATACAAGTCTTTCTTATGCCATGCGAGGTGGCTAGGTGTGAATAAGACTTGTGGAAAGTCTTGCCTACGCCATGCGAAGTGGCTAGGTGGGAATAAGACTTGGAGCATGGTCTTGGACCGTGGGATAGCCTTTCCTAAGCCATGCGAGGTGGCTAGATGTGAATGGGGCTATGGAGGCACTATGGAGGCAGTCTTGCCCAAACCATGCGGGGTGCATGGGTGTGAATAAGACTGCAAGAAAAGAAGAAGGAACATCACAACACAATCAGGAGGACTATGGTAGTAGTTGTGTACTATTGGACAGTATGGGTAGTTGTGTGCTACTGGATGGTTGCAATATAGTCTTGGAGACCGTGACAGATGATTCGAGCTACCGATGGCATGGTAGTAGCTGTGTGCTACTAGTTGATTGCAGAGTAGTTAGTGGACTACTAGAAGAAGACATCATGAAAGATACCTCCCTAGCTAAGAGGGAGTGTTGATGTTTGGTAGTTGCGGGAGGTACTTTCCCTCCTAGACAACCTTTCTTAGATGAGAAGAAGATTCCAAAAGTAAGAGAACCATTGAACAAATGTGGAAATACCCCAGAAGAGAAGTCAACCCAGAAGAATAAAGAATAATGAAGTGATACCATCCTAGAGGAGAAGTCGACCCAGTAAGGAGGACAAGAAGACTATAAATACAAGGCGCCTTGGCTCATTTGATACACTCACTCACACTCTCTCATCCACAAAAAAGGAAGGCGCAAGTCCGAGGAAGGTGACGTAGCAACTGCAGTAGCAGAAGTTTCTTATTGTTCAGTCTTTGTGGTAACTCTCTCTTGTGCGCTATCCTTAGTAGAGGTGCGCTACTCTTGTATGGTGTTGTTGCTACAGTTGGGGTGGTATTTCTGACTAGCCATTGTGCTAGGGTTTATCTATTGGTTCATGGTTGAACTTGTTTGGACGAAATCTCTCTAAGAAAGGTTGGCTGGGTTTTTTCCCTATTTGGGGTTTTCCCAGGATAAATTCTTATGTCTTCTTGTGCTTGTTATTGCTGCTCTTATTTTCAATACATGATATAAATGTAATGTGAAAGGAGATCTAAATATACTGGTAAACCTAATTGCTCTGTAAAAGTGAATAAAATCTAACATATAATAACAAGTGGACCTAGTCCACTACAAGCAACCTACAAGACACAAGTAGGTCCACACATGTGAAGTGCTCTATTCCAAGCGACACATGTCAAGCTCCATGGTGACGATGATCAACAAGTGAGGCTCCAAGACATGAGCGATACTCCCCAAGGTCCAACGCTCCAAAGCTCCAATGCATCTCCAAGGTCATGTGCCTCCTCAAGGACCACCACACCCACATGTCCACTTCCCCAACGCCCTCCTCTAGAATGCCCAATGCTCCTCCTTCAACATAAGGCGTCCTCCAAGCAAGCAACCTCCCTTCATGTGCCGGCTACATGAAGAAGCTACCAAGCTTCATAGGTTTCCAATGTTCCAAGGAAGAATGCCATGCAAACTTCCATACAAGGTCTAGCGACCAAGAATAAGCCACTTCCAATGTGCAAGTCCATCGGGACACCAAGGGTCAACCATACACCATACACCCTACATCTCATGAAGCTCTCCCAAACACGGTATAAACTCTTTCAGAGTAACCTTGAAAGATAATAAGTTTGTTCCACCTCCTCTTCTTTCCTTAGAACTACTTTTTCAATAGGATACAAGGAATCCGAAGTAGAAAAAAACATCTCCACTAGATTTATCGCCCATGAAATTTTTCTTGCCCAGATCAGACATACAACTTGATGAAAGAGGCGCATCTTTGTTGGTTTCTAGATCCTTATTAACATTCTCAATTGCTCACTTGATTCCTCATTATGTTCAGAAAAATAAGTAATGAATGAAGGCATACTAGAATCATCAAAATATTATCACATACCTTTTTCTTTGTAGGATCATAGGACAATGCAGTTCGAAAGTCATCGTTGAAACAATGATCTTTCTCAGAGAGGTCCTCTTTATCATCAGAATCCTCTTCACATGCTAAGTCCTCTAGAGGTTGGTAGTCTTTTGTGTTTGTAGAACAATCCACACAAAAACTATCATCTTGCTTAGTTTCTTCTTGAATGAGAAAGCTCTCTAAATTTTTGGCAAGAATATACATTGTTCTTAAATCTTTGGAGTCCATTATTCTGTGCACTTTTCCTAAGATGAAGTCAAATTCCAAATTAAAAGCCCAAAAATATATATCCAAAGCACAAGTTTTTGCTGGTCTGATTGATGGATAAATTCTCGCATATGTTTTGAAGAAACTCTTGTTGAACACACAAACATTGCCATTCTCATTCTTCTTAATGTTACTGAACTCAACGGGCATAAATTGATAATCCTTGTCACCTGATTCATATCTACAAGCATTCTCAAGAGAAGCCAAAGTAGCGATCCCTGCACTAGGCAAAGATTTGAACCATTTTCGTGCATCCTCCTTGCAAGTTATATACAAATAATTTCGTAAATTATTTGCATCCTCAAGATAAATAGTGGCATCCTCAAGTTAAATAGTAAATTTATCCAAGTGTGCTTCAGTGGTGATTGCATTGTCCCCTTCAAAGGTGGGGAGATACTTGAAATACTTATCAGGAAGTGCACGTGGCTGCCTCTGAATGGAAATAAGTCAAAAGGTGCATATGCCATGGAAAGATTATGAATCACAACTGGAGGAGCAACATTAACCAAAGGAGTAATAACGAGATAACTTGGAGGAATTGAAATTGAAGAAATAGAACATGAATCTTCTTACTGGAACCTCTACTTCATGCTTGCATGAGTAGTTCCTTTGGATTATTCAAAGTTGGAAAAGGTGCTTGAATATAGTCCAAGAATGATGATTTCTGTGACTATCTAGATTGAGCAATCCCAGTAAATAGAGTTGCTGGTAGGGTATTTTTTAGGGGTGAAATTTCGCCAATTGGCTATTTTTTTGGCCATTTTCTGAAAAAACTATTTGCCAATTGGTTAAAAATTTGCCTATTTTTACATAAATATAAATTGATAATATTCACCAACAATTTACAAGTTTTAATAGTAAATTATATGTTTTTTATTGAATATTTGCCTACATATCTATTTATATGTTTTTTCAAACTGAAATAGTTGCCTAGAATACTATAATATTTGAATCCTTTAAAAATACTCTGGTTGCTGGGTGAGATATGAAATAAAACTGAAAATAATTGCTCACTTTAGTATGTGTAGCTATACCACTGATCAGGGAAGCTTGGCTTGTGTTTTTTGGCTACAACGCCAATATGTTATCACCCAAAAATACCTTTTCTGAAAGGACCTGAAGGTGTGTATATTGTTAAGTTTTGAGCTATTATTAGGTTTCTTTTCAATTTACTAGATAACCATAACATAGGTAGGATCA
>ML812381.1:329514-342528 GCA_009831015.1 Picea engelmannii
AATTAGGGTTTGACCAATCCGCAAAAGGGGATTTGGTCAATTACAATGCCCGACATGATCAATCCACAAAAGGGGATTGATCTATTTAATAATGACTCAATAATAAATAGAATACTCTTTGCAGTTACAATATTTCAACATATATAACTCTAGGGAAAGGCTAATGTCACCTTACACAATCCCTCTGACTTTGGGTAAGTGCTTTGCAAACCTTGGGGGTGTATACATAGATGATTTGAGGCTTCAATTACGAACTCTTGGGGGAACATGGTACCTCAAATCTGCAACAGAAGCTTGCTGGTCTGCACTATAATACCTAAAATCTGCAACTTATTCTTTGAACCAGCAAGTGTTAGCCTCAAATTTATGATTATACAAGTCAAAAAAGGTCAAAATCTTCATAGGTTTGCAATAATATCCCATGTTTCTTGAATAAAAGTTGCAGAACAACTAACTAAACTGGTAGAAATGTAAGGAAAACACCCTAAATAATTTTTTTACTGCTGAAATAAAGCATTCCCTTAATAAATCTGCAATTAAGCTTGAAAAAAGTAGTGATATTTGATGTACTTTTCCTTAAATGCTTATAAAATCAAGTATTTTTAAGATTGTCGGTGCGTTGCCCTTGGAAAATAGACCAAATGAAAGAAAACTTGTGAAGAAACAATGCTATTTGAATCTTACAAGTTCATGTTCTTATGAAGTTAATATCTAAGCATGCAAGAGTTACGTTAGATAGATAGAATTCTTACACTATGCTCATATTGGTTGCCAAAAGTAACTGATTTGATCTTCATTAGAGTTAGAGTTGTAGAAAGAACAAATTTCTAAGAAAGTTGGGTGCAAGTCAACACCCTCATGGATCTTGGGGATAGAAGTAATCATGCCAAGATTCTTACAATCTCCTTACACCACTTGAAGTATAACTATGGTAGTGAATGCGTGAAACTTAACTAGTACTACAACAAGTGCTAGCTCAAACATCTAAATCTCAAGAGAAGAAGAATGGAAGCAATAAAATGGAAGGATGAACACATTAATGATCGTCTCCTTTGCTTGCATTTCTATTTATAGCCAAGAGAAGATGAAAAGGGAGGAGAATCAACAATAACATTGAACCTTGCTCTTAGAAAATATCATGAAAAATGAACAAATCACCACCCTTCTTAGGGTTTCATGCACACTCAACCAGGGTCCCTCAACTAGGCAAGAAAAGCCCAAATTCATCTAATGAAAGGCACCCTCATGCACTATGAAATGATTGAAAAGCAATTGAAAGGCACTGCAAAAGTCACTGAAAAGCACTGAGATCTGCTTGGAATATCACAAGTGGGGGTGCCCTCCTCCTGCAAAAGGTAACCTCATGCATGCCTAATCTAGAAGAAGATAGAAAAGGAGAATAGCATGTCAGGTCACTCCTTGCAAAAACATTGGAATTTGCTTGGAAAGGACTGCAAGTAAAGCACCCTCATCATCTATGGAATAGGATGCATGCATAGCGGAAGAGACAAAGAGGGATGGTATCAAGGAAGGTGCACCACTTCTTTAGCTAATAATGGATAAGAAAAACCACAATAGGAAGCCTCCTTAAACCATGCACCCACTTGGAGAAGGTAAGGCAAGGGAGAAGCATGCTAAAGATAAAAAGGGACTTGTTCAGTTTTCGAAAGTATGGACTTTCTAAAATTAAAAAGTTTCCCAAGTAAACAAATCTCAAAAATTTGAAAGTACTCTTTTGAAATTCTCACCTCCCTATGCGTGCATAAAAAATTGCATGTCACATGCAAGGATAGAAAGCTTGTTGAACTCAAGAAAACTTTCAACTCTGTACTGGTATAAGTATGTACTGATCCCTGAAGAAAACTGCTCTAGAGAACTCATGGAAGAAACCTGTTGACCGCCTATCCAACTAGGGGGTCAACTCCATGTGCCATGAAGAGATGCATCATCAGATGCTCATTTGTCGAAGACTTTGGTTCTATAGGGCATTTTTGGCCCCAACACTTCTTTTTGTAACTGGAATTTCCGCACCCCTGCGTGGGTCAATAATGTAATAGGTCTGCATTGGTCATAGTTAGGTCAGTTACCTTGGGATCGGTTCATTGGGAGAGTTCCTTTCACCTAGGGTTTTTTATCCTCAGGTTATCAATTAGGCTTTTCAGTCTTATTGATTTCTCTTGAGTTTTTCCCTCACACTTGTAATAATTCCTCCAAAGTGGTAAACGACGTTTCAATGGGCTTATCCTCTGGTAACTATTGTTTAGGAATGATGTAAATGACCATGCAAGACATATTAGAAAGTTTCGCGGAATCCCCTTGAGTCTAGATTAGTTTTTTTTAATTAATTAATTTTTAATTAAATTTCCCTAAGTTTGAAAGTTTAATTATTTAATTATTTTTGAGCAAAAATTGTAAAAACTAGGTCCTTGGACTTTTGATAGGGGTATTTGTGCTCAAAAGAAATGGAATGAGACCCTCTACATCCATGGACCAAGTTTCAGCTCAGTTGGACAACTTCTGCTATGGGTTTGTCCACCCGGAGTGTCAGTAAGTCAAAAACAACAATTTTAATTGTTAAGTCTTGACATAGCAAAAATGTAAAAATTGCAATAATGAGTTAAAAGGATGATAAAAGGTGGATAAAGATGGAGAGAGATTTTTCCTAAACCTTTTCCAACCCTCACATCACCCCCTCACCTAGCCATTAAGCAAAAACGTCATTTGCCTAGAGTGGTGTGCTTCCCTTCTAGAAAGTCTCCAAAAAGTGAAAAAATAATGAAAAATTAAGGGGAGACTTATTATATCCCTTGGCACGCCTTTCCTAGCCTCCCACTTGCCTTTTTGCTTGATCCCAACACTCCCCCACTCATCCACCTCTCAAACCCTAGATGTTGCGCCCTACCCTTGGGATTCTAGCTTGTGCTTCGTGGTGGACACTTGGCATTGATCCAAGAGGGGTGAGTTTGCCTCTCCAAGTATAAATAGAACCCCTCTCACCCTCATTTCGACACCATATATTGAGCTATTGTTATGCTACTTGATTTTCCACTCTCTCTCTCTCTCTCTTGTCCATCTTCCATTCTTTGGCTCTTAGGGTTTTGGAGCAAGTATTTATCCAAGATCCATTTTGAGTAATAAAGGAGAAAACTTTGGAGGATTATTGGAAGAGCAACAAGTATTTTTGTTCTTGCTACACATGAGGTAATGTTGTTTTGATTTGGCATGATGTTACCATAGATTAGATCTTGGGTAAAGTGTTACTTGGGTAGATCTAACAACGAGTATTCTTGTAGATCTATATATGTGGGTTTGCTAGATAGGGTGCAAGTATTTAATCTTATTAGCATATCCAATCATATTATCTTTGTATGCATAGATCTTGTCAAGTTTTTGCAGGTTTGGCTTCAAAGGTTTTATTGGAAATGCCTCAAGGAAGAGTCCTCCCTTAAAACACACATAAACTCCTCTTTTCTCTCTCTTTTACTCATTCTTTCATTGCTGTTCATCCATATATGTTTCAGCTAGCTTAACATAGTAGATTGGTCACTTTAAATCACATTTTATCATAGTTTTTCAAGGAGAAAAATTTCAATGGTTTAAAATATTCTAGATTTAGATCTCACACATATTAATCCATAGCTTAAGCCCTTGGGGAATAATCAACTTACTTAGATCTATCTTGTTTACATGCTTTAGTCCAACACACTAAATGATCTATGCTTTAATGGTTTAGCAAGTGATTTGCTTTTCATGTTATAACATCTTAAGGCCACTTGCCATCACACTCAAGTTAATATTGTTGGATAAGTTGATAGTGTAGGCACACTTCTAATTCTTCAAGCTTCTCTTAAACACTTAAAGCTTCTTCTCTTAATGCTTCAAACACACACAAGATAAGTGGTAATAAGCTTGAGCTTCCTCTTTTCTCTTTTGGCAAGTTGTCCTTGCCCTTGTGCTTTAGTTTTCTTTCATAACAAGCTACTCATGTTAATGATCTAATGCATGGTGATAAACTAAATCATTATTGAGCTCTCTTTTAATGCTTTATATGTGTTAATGTTTTTCATTCTCATGCTTAAATAACACACTTTCTAAGGTCATAAAAGTTTCGGTTTGGGCATTAATGCACCTATTTAAGACAACTAAAAGTCACTTAAATACTCTCCAATACACCTAAAAGTCTAACCAATTGATATATCAAGTTAATAGACTTAATAGGGTACCTTAGACCACCATCTTCACCATCTAAAACAAGGATTGAGGAGGGCAACGGAAGGTGTGAGGCCGGGGACGGTCTCGTGGCGCGGAGCGTCCTTTCTGTAAAAACTCAATCCTTCGGGCTGACCTGCGAAGCTAGGGTAGGCCTCGTTGCCTCACTTCTTGAGCATCCAACAACTATTTGGCAACCGGGGGAGGAGGTTTTCGATGAAACACTTAATAGGAGTAATTAAAATCTTACAATCTTAAGAAACCCTTAACTCACTAAGTAATCAAACCTTGGCTTAATCTAATTCATCTTGTGGGTTAATACTTGTAAGCTTAATCATTCAATCTCGTAATACAAGTAATGCTTTGTGGGTAAAATCAACTAAGTGATTGTGGAACACTTGTGCTTTAAATCTATAAAACTTCTAAGTGTCCTTGTGAATCTTTATTGTGTTGATGTTGCCATTGAGGGGCAGTGCAAATAGAGTAAGTTCTATTGGGGCATGCTTGGCTTTGATGTGTTGTTGATGCTCTTGACATTCTTTAATTCCTGCACATCTAAACAAAACGTAGTTAGCTTGTTATATTGTATCATTGTACATTTAATATTCTTTGTTGTAAGTAAATGTATCTAGCATTCTTGTGGATTAACTATTCTTTTATTCTTTTGTAATCTATTGTAACGAAACACCCTAACATCTAGTTGACCCCTTGCCCAACCTTAGGCACTAGTCTTAGTTGACCTAGGGAAAGGGCTTGCTTGACATACCTAACCCTTGCATCTTGCATTGCTGCTTTAGCATCATAGGTAGACTCCCCCAAACCTTAACAAACTAAAACCAACTCCTAGAACTTAAACTCTAAATCTTATCTAGAAACTAGGGACTACCCCCCTTGGCTTCCCTAGGAGTAAGCCTAGACGGAAGAGGTTCAAGCCAAAGTGACAACGTGGGCTTTGAACCTAGGCATTGTACCTCCAAGGACACACTAAGTGAGCAGGACTTGGCTCACGTTTGCAAGTGTGTATAAGGACGGCAACAAAACCTATTCAATGTTTAACTCTGATAATGAAGATTTATGATCATGTATTAAGTTAGGCTAAAGCACTTACAGACTGTCAATGTCGAGTCATCTGCTAATAAGTCTACAAACAGTCGATGCCGAAGCAATAAAGATGGGATTTTTGATAAGTTCATTTTGATGTATCCATGAACTATTGATGCCAAATCAATCAAGATGAACTTTTGAGAAGTTAATTCTGAGTGATAGCAATACTTATCCATACCCTTTATGATGGGTGAGCCAAGATATGGAGTCAAAAGTCACTAAGCAATGTAAATTCAAATTTGCCATTGATGCAAATTTCATTGATGAACTAGAGGCAGATGTGAAATTTTGAGAAGTTCATTCTGAGTGATAACAATACTTATCCATACCCTTTATGATGGGTGAGCCAAGATATGGAGTCAAAAGTCACTAAGCAATGTAAATTCAAATTCGCCATTGATGCAAACTTCATTGATGAACTAGAGGCAGATGTGACACCTCTGGATGTATGCAAAGTAACATGGGGAAGTCCCTACATGTATGTGAAGGATGTTGTGTTCAACTAAGTGCAAATCAGTACCCCTTGGTTAAGGATGAAAAGCATCTCTCGTCAATGCTAACAAAGGTAGAATGAAGCTCTCACTGAGAAGTGCACACTAGGCTAGAAGGTTCATAAGTGTATCAAACAAGAAGTTTGTATTATTGTTTTGAGAGAGAATCAACATAGTGATTGAAAGATGGAAATTGAAAACAAAATCAATAGTTGGAATAACCAAAACAATCTTATAAAGAAGTGTTTCAAGAACCCAAAGGCCTACCATTGAAGAGGGAAGTTGAACACAAGATTTAGTTTTTCCCTCAATCTCCATCACCCAACATGGGATTGTACAACCAATCTCTTTTAAAGCAGATGAAGTGAAGAAACAATTGTAGTAGTTATTGGAGCAATGAGTCACAAGGAAGCACTTCATTGGGCCACCTATCATTATTGTAGCCAGGAAAGATGAAAGTTGGAGGATGTGCATTGATTACCGAGCTTTGAACAAGATCACCATCAAGAATCATTATCCATTGACCCTAATTGATGACTTGTTGGATCAGTTGCAACAAGATAATTACTTCATCAAGTTGGACCTCAAATTAGGGTACCATTAAGTGCAAGTGTAGGAAGAAGACACTTGCAAGACTGCATTGAAAAATGCAACAAGGTTTATAAGAATGGTTAGTTATGACTTTTGGATTATGTAATGTACCGGTGACATATATATGTTTGCAGAATGATGTGTCATGTCCATTCATACATTCATTCTCGATATTTTGTTCAGACAATATTTTAATATTAAGTTCTACTTGGGAAAAACATATTTCATATCTAACGCAGGTTTTGGAAACATTGAAGAAACATGAGTTGTTGGCAAATATCAAGAAGTGTGAATTTGCTAAACAATCCTTAAGAAGTTGGACAAGTAATTGATGGAGGAGCGCTGAAAATTGATCCAACGAAGATTGAATCCATCAACAAGTGCCTACTCCTACTAGTGTGGCAGAGGTAAGAAGTTTTATGGGAGCAACTCAGTACTTAAGGAAGTTCATTGCTTCATTTTTAGTAATTGCTGCACCACTCCACATTGTGATAATGAGTGGGATTTCAATTGGGGGAAAATTAGCAGGGGTCTTTTGAAGAGATGTAGAGGAAGATCAGTGAAACATTGGTGTTGTTAATGCATAATTTGCAACAACCATTTGAAATTGAAATGGGATCTTTGCCCATGATTGGGGTAATGAGATTTTTCCTTGAGGACATTTTCCATGGAAAACAAAGTGTTTCATTAGGATGGGTTTTGTTACCTTCTGCACCCCCTTTTGGATAATGACAGATACAAGCGCTTCCTCCTTGTGCAGGTGCTCCTTGCAAGCTAGTGGAAACAATAGAATCAGGTGGTAAGGTGTGGCTATATTAAGGCCCTTGTGCACCTTATGGCGGGCTAAGAGAGCCATGAGGCCAATCGGTATGACTACACTGTCAGAATTCAGTAAATGTGAAAGGATGTCCAATAAATTTGGCCAGGATGAATATTAAGTGCAAAAAATCCTATGACATCAGACCACCAAAACCATAGCAGAGCTCTGTTTCTTCTCCAAGTGTTGGGCAAATTCGAAACTTCTCTGATAAATATGTCTAGATGTACATTGAATGAACTCAAGGATTAAACCTAATTCTCATTTTGATTCTTGGTGAGAGGGAAGTACTACTAGAATAAGCATTTAATATAGCAATTATGTGGACGCACTTTTTCTTAGTAAACATTTTATGAGGAGGAGCACTCAACTACTTGATGAAATAATACCATTTGAATGCACTTGTAAAGTAATTTGTTACATGCAGGTAGTCTTCGTTGGCAAGCCTTACTGCTATGCAAAGGCAGTATCCCGGTTTAAAAAATCATAATTTTGCTAGTAGAATTTCCTTGGTCTTGAGTATAGTTCATGATCGACTCAATCATCACCTTTGATGAACACAAAAAACTTAAATATTTTGAAACTTCCAAGAGTGTTATAGCTTGAAATCCCAGGCACTTGTGGTTTATCAAGGACTAAGAGTAGTCCCTATTTGAGAATCTATTGAAGTATTTGGTCTGCATGTGTAATAGAACCTAAGAGCTTCAAATTTCAGACAAGTAAGCCCACATGTTGATTGGGTTTTGACTTAAGATTCAATACATTTGGGTATCTTATATCAGATATCGTGACCTAATGCTCATGTCTACAATTTAGCACTCTACATTCTATCCAACTGCTACGTTCACTTAGATGCCAACAGAGGTAAGTTGTGTTTTGCTTTGCTTTTCATTAGTTGCTGATGCAAGCTATAATCTCTGCATGACTACAGGCAATGGCTTAGAAGCTTACTGTTTTTTGCCTACTGGCCTTGGATCCTCTGGAGTCTGGAATATATTCCTCTCTAAAGCAACACCTTTGTATGCAATGTCTTTATGTTCAATAGTTGGTTGGAAGAAATTAGTATTTTGTTTTTATTCATTGGTTTTAATTTTTTGTTGCTCTTAATGTTCTTTTCAATAATATTTCTACTTATTCACTTGCTTTTAGGTTCCTCTATAGTATTCTCTTTCTTTTATGCTCCTCTCTAGTATTCTCTATGTATTAGGTGCTGAAATGAAACTTTTGGGAACCGATTCAGTTGATATGTATAGAAATCTTCTCAGATCTTTAAATGAAAAGCATCAGTCCAGCATTGACATGTTTGTTTTTGGGGTAAAAGATATAACACACTAAATTATAGGGAGAGGGAAAGACATTTTTTCATGTAAATCGTTCTATCAGCTTGTAGGCACTGCGGGATATGCAGCTCCAGAATATATACAGACTGGACATGTATCATCAAAGAGTGATGTTTGGAGCTTTGGAGTAGTGTTGTATGAACTACTTACGGGAAGAAGAGCCATGGATAATAGGCTTCCAAAGAATGAACAAAAGCTTCTTGAATGGGTCAAGCCATATATATCAGAAAGTAAAAGGTTCCGTTTAATATTGGACCCAAGACTGGGGGGACAATACTCTCTCAAAGAAGCACACAGAATTGCTTCACTGGCACATAGATGTTTGGTAAAGCAGCCCAAGGCTCGTCCGAAGATGAGTGAGGTGGTGAATGAATTGAAGAACATAATTGGGGCCTCAAAATCTGGAAGCCCACAGTCCGTTGTTGCGATTCCAAGTGCTGAAAGAGACACCGAAGATTTCAATGAGGAACCTCTAAAAGAATCAGTCAGTTCAAAAAGTCCTATTTTTCTCTTGAAAAGTATGTTCAACCGTATAAGTAAGTAAAATGGTCACCCTGCTAGGGAGGTACAAATACCAAGGTCAATTGGGATGTCATCATTGGAGGATGGATCCCTAAACTAGTTGGAATATTAGTGAATATTTTACCGTTTCTGGTAAGTGATGGTAAAATGTTATCTTTTACAAGAAAAATCAGTCTTTTCTGGCTGGTCTCTGTAAAAATATGTATAAAAGTTCCATCCTTAATATATACTCAGTTCCCAGGACAACTAATTGCACAGAAAGGAAACACTCATCTTTATTCAGGTAGAAACTTCAGATGCCACATCCAACAGTGTTAATGGTTTCATTTATTGGGATGTAGATAACCATGCCAAGATTTAATTAGATTCCCTCACCTTTTTATTGTGGAGGATCCAAGAACATTCATTGTTAAGTTGGAAGTTAAAATAAGTGATGTGTATACATGCCAAGAACAGAAAGTGAGGTTCTTATAGTTCTCTTTATACTCTATTGAGTATGTACTCAAAATGATTTTTTTGCCCAAGACTAACCATTACATAATGGCAATTTGCATTTTTATAGCTAAAGTTTGTTTTACAACTATGTTTCTTAGTAATAATAAGCAGGTGAGACATAATTTGTGTCAATTTATGCCTGTATGCTACACTGGATTTAAATACCCGCAAATATTTCTTGAAGAATTTTGTTATGTATATTTCATTGTTTATTGTTGTATTTCTTGAAGAATTTTGTTATGTACCAATTTACACAAAGCTGTTGGCTAGTTGTAAATATCTTATCAGTAGATCGGATGGCGACATTTGAGATATAAAGGTATGCCCCTTTGTGCAATATGAGGTTCATATCTTGGCATTGTATATGGTTGATCCAAAATGAACCAGAAAAACTCATTTTTGCCGGAATCCGGTGAAGCAAAAAATTCGCAGATGGCATAGTTCCCGGCTGTTTTAGGATTTTTCAAGGATCTGGGTTGCTTCAGAGACCCTAAAAACCTCTGTGGGCATAGAGGAAATATGCCCTTGGAACTTTGACCTGTGGAACTATGCTGGACACCAAAATTTCTTCCGGATTTTCTGCCTGAAACTTTGCCGGAAAATGCCCCATTTTGGACAATTTTATCCTATGCATCATATCATCCTGGCATGATGAGAACTGAAGTGGAAAAGTGGATAATGTACAATATTTGTATTTGTAGCTCCTATTCTAGGAGAAATTTGTAATCTCTAACACCACTTACCACCTTACCTAGCTCCACCTACAACTTAACATAACTCCTTTTACCAAAATATAGTATACAGTGTGTACAGTTGCAGTAGTCTGTCTTCTTGCATCATTACTTTCTCATGCGAGGTTTGTAGCCATATCATGTGCACACATCGCAGTAAAGCAGTTTCAACTTTCAAGTGAATGTAAATAAATCTAGTCTATACCTACTCTGTAATAGATTTTCCTTTCTGTTTCATAATGATTGTTAGATTCTATCTCAGTTGTGTTTGCTGATTGGGTGGTTAATATCCTTTAAAGTTATTAAAATAACTTAAATAGACTGGTGTGTCATGTGCCATGTGCTTGCTCGTATGAATTGTGGATTACACATGCAAAAATGACTCCTGAACAATTGGTATTCAGTGATTTCCATCAATCCAATGAGCCTAAAACCCAGGGCAAATGTCTATGCATGATAACACGTTCTGATTTTGTTGCAGAAACCATTGTCCATGAAATAATGTACCACTTTATTCTTTGTTTTCGTGTCTTTCTGTCAGGTGCAGTCAGAATTACAAACATGAGTAAATGCAAGATACAATGCTTGTTGACAATTGTGTTAACAGGGTGTGATAACCTGTGAAAGTTACTGGTTTACTCTCTGATGCCGAAATCTGTCTTTACTATTTAGTATTAAGTTATTACCTGTCAATGTACTCACAATCTATGTTACCAGAACCCTGACCAGGGGACCCATTTCTTGTTCCATTCCCATTTTCATTCTCATGCCCCCATCCCATCTTGATACTGCATAAGCACATTCGTAATTGATTTTGTGTACTTAACATATGTTGGGGTCACGTTTCTTATCTCTCGAAATCCTTTATGCCTGTTTCTCATTCCATTTCCATTCTTGTGTCTGGTGATATGGCTCACAACAGATTGATGCCTGAAATAGACTATGATATCTTCCATGAATTGGCACTAGTATTCGACATCCTATTCTGTTGAAAGTGTCTGGGCGTCTACTTTGTATCATTTGTTTTCGAGGACCAAGTATCCATTGTCAACTACTTTTTGGTACAAAACTAGAGTAAACAAATGGAATCTTATGACAATTGGCTAGATTTCTTTCAGTCACACTTTGGCTCCTGAACTAGATCTGCAATCGATTTTAGACTATAGAAGTCACCTTTTGCGGGATTGTGAGTACAATGTTCATTGACTTAACAAAATCTTATAATGACCTGTTATTTGGACATTAATTATAGCAGACGAAAATAATGTCAGGTCTCTTTTACCTATGACCACATTTTTTCTCTTAAGAGTCATTTGGGCATACTTATCGGAAAAACTGTGCCATATTTTCTACTTGTGGTATTGCTCGTGCGAGTATTGTTGCATTAAATGCCTTTCTTATTTCATTAATGTTCTACCCTAATAGCTAGGTTGTCATGGGCTTAGGCTTGTAGGTGAAATGGTTTGCCCAACATCCTCCATTCCTTGGGGGCTCCAGGAGGTCACGAGTTCAAGACCAAAGTGGGTCGATCTTGTTATCGTGCAATTTGTACTTGTCCAAAGGGAAAGGCTAAAGGAGGGAAAATTGGTGTAACAAGAGGTTGTCATATCACTGTCACCTTATAAGACATTTCTTTCTATTTAGGGGTGAAAGCCTAGGGGAGACGTCCTCGGTGACCTGGGGGTTTGAGAAGACAAGGTTGAAGTATCAAGACAAGTTATCCCCTCTCACAAGTCACACCGATCAGAAAGTCCCAAAGTTTTAACAAATGAAGCAATGGTATGCTTAAGTGTACCTGCCCAGAACAAAGCAACAAGAAGACACTATTTTTTGCAAATACAATTGATGTTAGTGCTTCATAAAACCTTGGACTTGTCAATGAAAGCAATAAGTTGAATAAAGATGAAGCAAACATAAATCTATAACAACAATGTATATATGACAATGGCTTCACAATCAATGCCTTAAATTAGCTTCAAAATGACAAAAAATGATAATCTAACAATAACATTTTGCTAGCATTTGTTAGAAGCTAATGAGGCAATGTCAATCAAATTTATCAATTTCTTTTGAGAGCTTTTACTTCTGTAATATATGGTTGTAGCTTACTTTTGTAACAACAAGAAGAAGGTTAGTAGATTAGTCTAATCTAGGGTTAAGAAATATTAGTAAATAGCTTGAAGTATAAGATTTAAGGGTTGTTTTCATCAATCAATCAGGTATGAGGTCTAGATCAGTGTCTTTAGGGCTAATGGAGTCACTTTTAGTAGCAACAATCTTGAATGAATCAAATGATATGTGTGAGCTAAGGACAAGAGGGATGGTGGTTGAGGGTGTTGGTAACCCAAGGCCTCAATCAACAAACCCTAGAAGGAAAACAACTACTAGGAAGTAGGTAACTCTAGGCCCTAGTGGTTTTCCTTCTTCTTTAGCTCAAGCTTGAAGTAAGTAAAGGCTTGATGAAGCAAGTGATGCAAGAGTGCTACAATGGTAGGGCTCTAGTACATGCTTCAAATGATAGGTTTTCTAGCAAAATCTAGTAGGTGAAAAGCTATTGAGACAAGGACAATAACATGTGCTTGATCTCCTAGGGTTTTAAGATAGCAATTTCATAATCTTAGTAAAATGCAAAGTAAATATACTATAACCATTCAAAGAAAAGAAGAATTGCATAAATTCACTTACATCCACCAAGAATAATCTAGCAAATAACC
>ML812381.1:342628-353889 GCA_009831015.1 Picea engelmannii
TTTTTTAATTAATTAATTTTTAATTAAATTTCCCTAAGTTTGGAGGTTTAATTATTTAATTATTTTTGAGCAAAAATTGTAAAAACTAGGTCCTTGGACTTTTGATAGGGGTATTTGTGCTCAAAAGAAATGGAATGAGACCCTCTACATCCATGGACCAAGTTTAAGCTCAGTTGGACAACTTCTGCTATGGGTTTGTCCACCCAGAGTGTCAGTCAGTCAAAAACAACAATTTTAATTGCTAAGTCTTGACATAACAAAAATGTAAAAATTGCAATAATTAGTTAAAAGGATGATAAAAGGTGGATAAAGATGGAGAGAGATTTTTCCTAAACCTCTTCCAACCCTCACATCACCCCCTCACCTAGCCATTAAGCAAAAACGTCATTTGCCTAGAGTGGTGTCCTTCCCTTCTAGAAAGTCTCCAAAAAGTGAAAAAATAATGAAAAAATTAAGGGGAGACTTATTATATCCCTTGTCATGCCTTTCCTAGCCTCCCACTTGCCTTTTTGCTTGATCCCAACACTCCCCCACTCATCCACCTCTCAAACCCTAGATGGTGCGCCCTACCCTTGGGATTCTAGCTTGTGCTTCGTGGTGGACACTTGGCATTGATCCAAGAGGGGTGAGTTGGCCTCTCCAAGTATAAATAGAACCCCTCTCACCCTCATTTCGACACCATATATTGAGCTATTGTTATGCTACTTGATTTTCCACTCTCTCTCTCTCTCTTGTCCATTTTTCATTCTTTGGCTTTTAGGGTTTTGGAGCAAGTATTTCTCCAAGATCCATTTTGAGTAATAAAGGAGAAAACTTTGGAGGATTATTGGAAGAGCAACAAGTATTTTTGTTCTTGCTACACATGAGGTAATGTTGTTTTGATTTGGCATGATGTTTGCATAGATTAGATCTTGGGTAAAGTGTTACTTGGGTAGATCTAACAACGAGTATTCTTGTAGATCTATATATGTGGGTTTGCTAGATAGGGTGCAAGTATTTAATCTTATTAGCATATCCAATCATATTATCTTTGTATGCATAGATCTTGTCAAGTTTTTGCAGGTTTGGCTTCAAGGGTTTTATTGGAAATGTCTCAAGGAAGAGTCCTCCCTTAAAACACACATAAACTCCTATTTTCTCTCTCTTTTACTCATTCTTTCATTGCTGTTCATCCATATATGTTTCAGCTAGCTTAACATAGTAGATTGGTCACTTTAAATCACATTTTATCATAGTTTTTCAAGGAGAAAAATTTCAACCCTAAAAACATAAATTTTTCTTCACATTGTTGGTTGTGTGTAGATTTTCCATCAAGCATAGCTTGCTGGTTTTTGCAGGTTTTTGCAGGTTGAGGGGGTTAAGTTGCCCTAAAATAGCCACACAACACTCAAGGACCCTTCTCTTCAAGTGGGTAACAAAGCTCAACCTCCCTTTTTCATTTTCTAGCTAATTTCTCATTATTTCTTCACTTTCTAGTAGATCCTTGCTTGCTCATAGCTTGGGAGGAGAATTGGTACGGCCTACCTCCCAAGTGTGAGCTTAGGGTAGCTTAGGGTTAGCTCAAATTTCTAATTTTTCAATTTTTAAGCTATCCTTGAGCTAGGACGTGGGGATTTGTAAGCATTTTGGTTAATGGTTTGTTTGCTTACTCTTTCTTCACAACCTCATTAACACAACAATGGTTGGCTTGCCTCCACCTTGTGCCATTGCGCTATTTGCCTTGCTTTTCATTTCTTTTCCTAGTTTTCTAAGTTAATAATTGCCTACACCTTGGGAGAGGAATACCCAAAATCGTAAGGCTAGGATAAATTTTGTGTTTGGATCTTCTAAATGCTTCAACGGTTTAAAATATTCTAGATTTAGATCTCACACATATTAATCCATAGCTTAAGCCCTTGGGGAATAATCAACTTACTTAGATCTATCTTGTTTACATGCTTTAGTCCAACACACTAAATGATCTATGCTTTAATGGTTTAGCAAGTGATTTGCTTTTCATGTTATAACATCTTAAGGCCACTTGCCATCACACTCAAGTTAATATTGTTGGATAAGTTGATAGTGTAGGCACACTTCTAATTCTTCAAGCTTCTCTTAAACACTTAAAGCTTCTTCTCTTAATGCTTCAAACACACACAAGATAAGTGGTAATAAGCTTGAGCTTCCTCTTTTCTCTTTTGGCAAGTTGTCCTTGCCCTTGTGCTTTAGTTTTCTTTCATAACAAGCTACTCATGTTAATGATCTAATGCATGGTGATAAACTAAATCATTATTGAGCTCTCTTTTAATGCTTTATATGTGTTAATGTTTTTCATTCTCATGCTTAAATAACACACTTTCTAAGGTCATAAAAGTTTCGGTTTGGGCATTAATGCACCTATTTAAGACAACTAAAAGTCACTTAAATACTCTCCAATACACCTAAAAGTCTAACCAATTGATATATCAAGTTAATAGACTTAATAGGGTACCTTAGACCACCATCTTCACCATCTAAAACAAGGATTGAGGAGGGCAACGGAAGGTGTGAGGCCGGGGACGGTCTCGTGGCGCGGAGCGTCCTTTCTGTAAAAACTCAATCCTTCGGGCTGACCTGCGAAGCTAGGGTAGGCCTCGTTGCCTCACTTCTTGAGCATCCAACAACTATTTGGCAACCGGGGGAGGAGGTTTTCGATGAAACACTTAATAGGAGTAATTAAAATCTTACAATCTTAAGAAACCCTTAACTCACTAAGTAATCAAACCTTGGCTTAATCTAATTCATCTTGTGGGTTAATACTTGTAAGCTTAATCATTCAATCTCGTAATACAAGTAATGCTTTGTGGGTAAAATCAACTAAGTGATTGTGGAACACTTGTGCTTTAAATCTATAAAACTTCTAAGTGTCCTTGTGAATCTTTATTGTGTTGATGTTGCCATTGAGGGGCAGTGCAAATAGAGTAAGTTCTATTGGGGCATGCTTGGCTTTGATGTGTTGTTGATGCTCTTGACATTCTTTAATTCCTGCACATCTAAACAAAACGTAGTTAGCTTGTTATATTGTATCATTGTACATTTAATATTCTTTGTTGTAAGTAAATGTATCTAGCATTCTTGTGGATTAACTATTCTTTTATTCTTTTGTAATCTATTGTAACGAAACACCCTAACATCTAGTTGACCCCTTGCCCAACCTTAGGCACTAGTCTTAGTTGACCTAGGGAAAGGGCTTGCTTGACATACCTAACCCTTGCATCTTGCATTGCTGCTTTAGCATCATAGGTAGACTCCCCCAAACCTTAACAAACTAAAACCAACTCCTAGAACTTAAACTCTAAATCTTATCTAGAAACTAGGGACTACCCCCCTTGGCTTCCCTAGGAGTAAGCCTAGACGGAAGAGGTTCAAGCCAAAGTGACAACGTGGGCTTTGAACCTAGGCATTGTACCTCCAAGGACACACTAAGTGAGCAGGACTTGGCTCACGTTTGCAAGTGTGTATAAGGACGGCAACAAAACCTATTCAATGTTTAACTCTGATAATGAAGATTTATGATCATGTATTAAGTTAGGCTAAAGCACTTACAGACTGTCAATGTCGAGTCATCTGCTAATAAGTCTACAAACAGTCGATGCCGAAGCAATAAAGATGGGATTTTTGATAAGTTCATTTTGATGTATCCATGAACTATTGATGCCAAATCAATCAAGATGAACTTTTGAGAAGTTAATTCTGAGTGATAGCAATACTTATCCATACCCTTTATGATGGGTGAGCCAAGATATGGAGTCAAAAGTCACTAAGCAATGTAAATTCAAATTTGCCATTGATGCAAATTTCATTGATGAACTAGAGGCAGATGTGAAATTTTGAGAAGTTCATTCTGAGTGATAACAATACTTATCCATACCCTTTATGATGGGTGAGCCAAGATATGGAGTCAAAAGTCACTAAGCAATGTAAATTCAAATTCGCCATTGATGCAAACTTCATTGATGAACTAGAGGCAGATGTGACACCTCTGGATGTATGCAAAGTAACATGGGGAAGTCCCTACATGTATGTGAAGGATGTTGTGTTCAACTAAGTGCAAATCAGTACCCCTTGGTTAAGGATGAAAAGCATCTCTCGTCAATGCTAACAAAGGTAGAATGAAGCTCTCACTGAGAAGTGCACACTAGGCTAGAAGGTTCATAAGTGTATCAAACAAGAAGTTTGTATTATTGTTTTGAGAGAGAATCAACATAGTGATTGAAAGATGGAAATTGAAAACAAAATCAATAGTTGGAATAACCAAAACAATCTTATAAAGAAGTGTTTCAAGAACCCAAAGGCCTACCATTGAAGAGGGAAGTTGAACACAAGATTTAGTTTTTCCCTCAATCTCCATCACCCAACATGGGATTGTACAACCAATCTCTTTTAAAGCAGATGAAGTGAAGAAACAATTGTAGTAGTTATTGGAGCAATGAGTCACAAGGAAGCACTTCATTGGGCCACCTATCATTATTGTAGCCAGGAAAGATGAAAGTTGGAGGATGTGCATTGATTACCGAGCTTTGAACAAGATCACCATCAAGAATCATTATCCATTGACCCTAATTGATGACTTGTTGGATCAGTTGCAACAAGATAATTACTTCATCAAGTTGGACCTCAAATTAGGGTACCATTAAGTGCAAGTGTAGGAAGAAGACACTTGCAAGACTGCATTGAAAAATGCAACAAGGTTTATAAGAATGGTTAGTTATGACTTTTGGATTATGTAATGTACCGGTGACATATATATGTTTGCAGAATGATGTGTCATGTCCATTCATACATTCATTCTCGATATTTTGTTCAGACAATATTTTAATATTAAGTTCTACTTGGGAAAAACATATTTCATATCTAACGCAGGTTTTGGAAACATTGAAGAAACATGAGTTGTTGGCAAATATCAAGAAGTGTGAATTTGCTAAACAATCCTTAAGAAGTTGGACAAGTAATTGATGGAGGAGCGCTGAAAATTGATCCAACGAAGATTGAATCCATCAACAAGTGCCTACTCCTACTAGTGTGGCAGAGGTAAGAAGTTTTATGGGAGCAACTCAGTACTTAAGGAAGTTCATTGCTTCATTTTTAGTAATTGCTGCACCACTCCACATTGTGATAATGAGTGGGATTTCAATTGGGGGAAAATTAGCAGGGGTCTTTTGAAGAGATGTAGAGGAAGATCAGTGAAACATTGGTGTTGTTAATGCATAATTTGCAACAACCATTTGAAATTGAAATGGGATCTTTGCCCATGATTGGGGTAATGAGATTTTTCCTTGAGGACATTTTCCATGGAAAACAAAGTGTTTCATTAGGATGGGTTTTGTTACCTTCTGCACCCCCTTTTGGATAATGACAGATACAAGCGCTTCCTCCTTGTGCAGGTGCTCCTTGCAAGCTAGTGGAAACAATAGAATCAGGTGGTAAGGTGTGGCTATATTAAGGCCCTTGTGCACCTTATGGCGGGCTAAGAGAGCCATGAGGCCAATCGGTATGACTACACTGTCAGAATTCAGTAAATGTGAAAGGATGTCCAATAAATTTGGCCAGGATGAATATTAAGTGCAAAAAATCCTATGACATCAGACCACCAAAACCATAGCAGAGCTCTGTTTCTTCTCCAAGTGTTGGGCAAATTCGAAACTTCTCTGATAAATATGTCTAGATGTACATTGAATGAACTCAAGGATTAAACCTAATTCTCATTTTGATTCTTGGTGAGAGGGAAGTACTACTAGAATAAGCATTTAATATAGCAATTATGTGGACGCACTTTTTCTTAGTAAACATTTTATGAGGAGGAGCACTCAACTACTTGATGAAATAATACCATTTGAATGCACTTGTAAAGTAATTTGTTACATGCAGGTAGTCTTCGTTGGCAAGCCTTACTGCTATGCAAAGGCAGTATCCCGGTTTAAAAAATCATAATTTTGCTAGTAGAATTTCCTTGGTCTTGAGTATAGTTCATGATCGACTCAATCATCACCTTTGATGAACACAAAAAACTTAAATATTTTGAAACTTCCAAGAGTGTTATAGCTTGAAATCCCAGGCACTTGTGGTTTATCAAGGACTAAGAGTAGTCCCTATTTGAGAATCTATTGAAGTATTTGGTCTGCATGTGTAATAGAACCTAAGAGCTTCAAATTTCAGACAAGTAAGCCCACATGTTGATTGGGTTTTGACTTAAGATTCAATACATTTGGGTATCTTATATCAGATATCGTGACCTAATGCTCATGTCTACAATTTAGCACTCTACATTCTATCCAACTGCTACGTTCACTTAGATGCCAACAGAGGTAAGTTGTGTTTTGCTTTGCTTTTCATTAGTTGCTGATGCAAGCTATAATCTCTGCATGACTACAGGCAATGGCTTAGAAGCTTACTGTTTTTTGCCTACTGGCCTTGGATCCTCTGGAGTCTGGAATATATTCCTCTCTAAAGCAACACCTTTGTATGCAATGTCTTTATGTTCAATAGTTGGTTGGAAGAAATTAGTATTTTGTTTTTATTCATTGGTTTTAATTTTTTGTTGCTCTTAATGTTCTTTTCAATAATATTTCTACTTATTCACTTGCTTTTAGGTTCCTCTATAGTATTCTCTTTCTTTTATGCTCCTCTCTAGTATTCTCTATGTATTAGGTGCTGAAATGAAACTTTTGGGAACCGATTCAGTTGATATGTATAGAAATCTTCTCAGATCTTTAAATGAAAAGCATCAGTCCAGCATTGACATGTTTGTTTTTGGGGTAAAAGATATAACACACTAAATTATAGGGAGAGGGAAAGACATTTTTTCATGTAAATCGTTCTATCAGCTTGTAGGCACTGCGGGATATGCAGCTCCAGAATATATACAGACTGGACATGTATCATCAAAGAGTGATGTTTGGAGCTTTGGAGTAGTGTTGTATGAACTACTTACGGGAAGAAGAGCCATGGATAATAGGCTTCCAAAGAATGAACAAAAGCTTCTTGAATGGGTCAAGCCATATATATCAGAAAGTAAAAGGTTCCGTTTAATATTGGACCCAAGACTGGGGGGACAATACTCTCTCAAAGAAGCACACAGAATTGCTTCACTGGCACATAGATGTTTGGTAAAGCAGCCCAAGGCTCGTCCGAAGATGAGTGAGGTGGTGAATGAATTGAAGAACATAATTGGGGCCTCAAAATCTGGAAGCCCACAGTCCGTTGTTGCGATTCCAAGTGCTGAAAGAGACACCGAAGATTTCAATGAGGAACCTCTAAAAGAATCAGTCAGTTCAAAAAGTCCTATTTTTCTCTTGAAAAGTATGTTCAACCGTATAAGTAAGTAAAATGGTCACCCTGCTAGGGAGGTACAAATACCAAGGTCAATTGGGATGTCATCATTGGAGGATGGATCCCTAAACTAGTTGGAATATTAGTGAATATTTTACCGTTTCTGGTAAGTGATGGTAAAATGTTATCTTTTACAAGAAAAATCAGTCTTTTCTGGCTGGTCTCTGTAAAAATATGTATAAAAGTTCCATCCTTAATATATACTCAGTTCCCAGGACAACTAATTGCACAGAAAGGAAACACTCATCTTTATTCAGGTAGAAACTTCAGATGCCACATCCAACAGTGTTAATGGTTTCATTTATTGGGATGTAGATAACCATGCCAAGATTTAATTAGATTCCCTCACCTTTTTATTGTGGAGGATCCAAGAACATTCATTGTTAAGTTGGAAGTTAAAATAAGTGATGTGTATACATGCCAAGAACAGAAAGTGAGGTTCTTATAGTTCTCTTTATACTCTATTGAGTATGTACTCAAAATGATTTTTTTGCCCAAGACTAACCATTACATAATGGCAATTTGCATTTTTATAGCTAAAGTTTGTTTTACAACTATGTTTCTTAGTAATAATAAGCAGGTGAGACATAATTTGTGTCAATTTATGCCTGTATGCTACACTGGATTTAAATACCCGCAAATATTTCTTGAAGAATTTTGTTATGTATATTTCATTGTTTATTGTTGTATTTCTTGAAGAATTTTGTTATGTACCAATTTACACAAAGCTGTTGGCTAGTTGTAAATATCTTATCAGTAGATCGGATGGCGACATTTGAGATATAAAGGTATGCCCCTTTGTGCAATATGAGGTTCATATCTTGGCATTGTATATGGTTGATCCAAAATGAACCAGAAAAACTCATTTTTGCCGGAATCCGGTGAAGCAAAAAATTCGCAGATGGCATAGTTCCCGGCTGTTTTAGGATTTTTCAAGGATCTGGGTTGCTTCAGAGACCCTAAAAACCTCTGTGGGCATAGAGGAAATATGCCCTTGGAACTTTGACCTGTGGAACTATGCTGGACACCAAAATTTCTTCCGGATTTTCTGCCTGAAACTTTGCCGGAAAATGCCCCATTTTGGACAATTTTATCCTATGCATCATATCATCCTGGCATGATGAGAACTGAAGTGGAAAAGTGGATAATGTACAATATTTGTATTTGTAGCTCCTATTCTAGGAGAAATTTGTAATCTCTAACACCACTTACCACCTTACCTAGCTCCACCTACAACTTAACATAACTCCTTTTACCAAAATATAGTATACAGTGTGTACAGTTGCAGTAGTCTGTCTTCTTGCATCATTACTTTCTCATGCGAGGTTTGTAGCCATATCATGTGCACACATCGCAGTAAAGCAGTTTCAACTTTCAAGTGAATGTAAATAAATCTAGTCTATACCTACTCTGTAATAGATTTTCCTTTCTGTTTCATAATGATTGTTAGATTCTATCTCAGTTGTGTTTGCTGATTGGGTGGTTAATATCCTTTAAAGTTATTAAAATAACTTAAATAGACTGGTGTGTCATGTGCCATGTGCTTGCTCGTATGAATTGTGGATTACACATGCAAAAATGACTCCTGAACAATTGGTATTCAGTGATTTCCATCAATCCAATGAGCCTAAAACCCAGGGCAAATGTCTATGCATGATAACACGTTCTGATTTTGTTGCAGAAACCATTGTCCATGAAATAATGTACCACTTTATTCTTTGTTTTCGTGTCTTTCTGTCAGGTGCAGTCAGAATTACAAACATGAGTAAATGCAAGATACAATGCTTGTTGACAATTGTGTTAACAGGGTGTGATAACCTGTGAAAGTTACTGGTTTACTCTCTGATGCCGAAATCTGTCTTTACTATTTAGTATTAAGTTATTACCTGTCAATGTACTCACAATCTATGTTACCAGAACCCTGACCAGGGGACCCATTTCTTGTTCCATTCCCATTTTCATTCTCATGCCCCCATCCCATCTTGATACTGCATAAGCACATTCGTAATTGATTTTGTGTACTTAACATATGTTGGGGTCACGTTTCTTATCTCTCGAAATCCTTTATGCCTGTTTCTCATTCCATTTCCATTCTTGTGTCTGGTGATATGGCTCACAACAGATTGATGCCTGAAATAGACTATGATATCTTCCATGAATTGGCACTAGTATTCGACATCCTATTCTGTTGAAAGTGTCTGGGCGTCTACTTTGTATCATTTGTTTTCGAGGACCAAGTATCCATTGTCAACTACTTTTTGGTACAAAACTAGAGTAAACAAATGGAATCTTATGACAATTGGCTAGATTTCTTTCAGTCACACTTTGGCTCCTGAACTAGATCTGCAATCGATTTTAGACTATAGAAGTCACCTTTTGCGGGATTGTGAGTACAATGTTCATTGACTTAACAAAATCTTATAATGACCTGTTATTTGGACATTAATTATAGCAGACGAAAATAATGTCAGGTCTCTTTTACCTATGACCACATTTTTTCTCTTAAGAGTCATTTGGGCATACTTATCGGAAAAACTGTGCCATATTTTCTACTTGTGGTATTGCTCGTGCGAGTATTGTTGCATTAAATGCCTTTCTTATTTCATTAATGTTCTACCCTAATAGCTAGGTTGTCATGGGCTTAGGCTTGTAGGTGAAATGGTTTGCCCAACATCCTCCATTCCTTGGGGGCTCCAGGAGGTCACGAGTTCAAGACCAAAGTGGGTCGATCTTGTTATCGTGCAATTTGTACTTGTCCAAAGGGAAAGGCTAAAGGAGGGAAAATTGGTGTAACAAGAGGTTGTCATATCACTGTCACCTTATAAGACATTTCTTTCTATTTAGGGGTGAAAGCCTAGGGGAGACGTCCTCGGTGACCTGGGGGTTTGAGAAGACAAGGTTGAAGTATCAAGACAAGTTATCCCCTCTCACAAGTCACACCGATCAGAAAGTCCCAAAGTTTTAACAAATGAAGCAATGGTATGCTTAAGTGTACCTGCCCAGAACAAAGCAACAAGAAGACACTATTTTTTGCAAATACAATTGATGTTAGTGCTTCATAAAACCTTGGACTTGTCAATGAAAGCAATAAGTTGAATAAAGATGAAGCAAACATAAATCTATAACAACAATGTATATATGACAATGGCTTCACAATCAATGCCTTAAATTAGCTTCAAAATGACAAAAAATGATAATCTAACAATAACATTTTGCTAGCATTTGTTAGAAGCTAATGAGGCAATGTCAATCAAATTTATCAATTTCTTTTGAGAGCTTTTACTTCTGTAATATATGGTTGTAGCTTACTTTTGTAACAACAAGAAGAAGGTTAGTAGATTAGTCTAATCTAGGGTTAAGAAATATTAGTAAATAGCTTGAAGTATAAGATTTAAGGGTTGTTTTCATCAATCAATCAGGTATGAGGTCTAGATCAGTGTCTTTAGGGCTAATGGAGTCACTTTTAGTAGCAACAATCTTGAATGAATCAAATGATATGTGTGAGCTAAGGACAAGAGGGATGGTGGTTGAGGGTGTTGGTAACCCAAGGCCTCAATCAACAAACCCTAGAAGGAAAACAACTACTAGGAAGTAGGTAACTCTAGGCCCTAGTGGTTTTCCTTCTTCTTTAGCTCAAGCTTGAAGTAAGTAAAGGCTTGATGAAGCAAGTGATGCAAGAGTGCTACAATGGTAGGGCTCTAGTACATGCTTCAAATGATAGGTTTTCTAGCAAAATCTAGTAGGTGAAAAGCTATTGAGACAAGGACAATAACATGTGCTTGATCTCCTAGGGTTTTAAGATAGCAATTTCATAATCTTAGTAAAATGCAAAGTAAATATACTATAACCATTCAAAGAAAAGAAGAATTGCATAAATTCACTTACATCCACCAAGAATAATCTAGCAAATAACC
>ML812382.1:7970-23765 GCA_009831015.1 Picea engelmannii
AAGATCAAAAAACTAAATTTTTAGTGGATTTTATTTTGGTTGGGGAAGGTAAATGTGATTATTTATCCCAGGGAGGCATGCATACTTTGTTGGCACAGATGGTGTCCAATTTTTTATCCTTGTGATGACCTGGGGATGAAAGTTGTTCTTTTGGTTCTAGAGGAATATCAATAGGATGTTCACAATGTCTCTTGTCATGTGTATCCTTTGTTCTTCTTGAATTGAGATGGATTTCCTTCAGTTCCACCCCCAATAATTTTGATTGAATTTTATGAACCCATGCCTTCCTCTGAAATGGGTATGAACACTCCATTGCTAGATGCATATAACTATGGAAAAACCCACACCTGAAGGATATGGATTCACATACAAGGGTTAACTTTTATAGGTATGTACCTCGCTTAATAACCATTTCCTCCACCAATCCTTTGCTTGTCTTTATGCCCACAAGAATTCTTTCCATTCTAAAGTACCTTGTGTCCCATAAAGAGTAATCATATTCATAATACAAACCAAGATCATTCCCTATTGCTTCAAACACATCTTCATACCATAATACTAATGGAAAACCTAAAATTCAAACCCAAATTGGAAGCATATCCACATGAGTTGCTCTAGTGTCAAAATCTAGATGCCTTTTTTTCAAAAATAAATTTTGAGAACCCCACTTCCATTGACTCTATAAGATTTTGTTTACCTCTGCCATAGATCTGAAAACCCATACTAACCACCCCTTTTCCAGAGTCATAATGTGAGGAGGGTATCCAACCAAAGGTTCAAAATTTGGTTTGGTCTGGTCCTTAAGACAATCACCAATAATATTTCTACCAGTATAATGGACTAAGAATGTCAATTCTTCCAGTTCCAAGACATCGTTGATCTTAGTTTTGGTCCATAGGTTTGGGCTTATCGACTCATCCATTTTTTTTATGTAATTATGCCTTTGGGTCTCCTTTCCCTTTCTAGAGAAGGATGCCCTTGACTCCCTACTTCAATCATTGTGGAACCATTCATGAGGGTAATATTTGATAGGCCAAGTATGGGAAGAAATATAACTCCACACTTGATGCTTGCATTAACATGAAACAATTATTAATACAAATTGAAATGACCTTTGGTCTTCCCTTAATGGGTGACTCTTCCTATCGCCTACAAATTTTCATATTTATAATAGTATTTACACAAGTAACGCAATCCTGAAGATTATGTGTCCAACATTCCCCCCTTAATCTGAAGGGGTGTTTGTGAGTCCAAGAATCATTATGATACTTTGTTTTGATGTGCTTAGTTCAATCATGGAATCTGATAATCTTGGCCAACTTGATTGAAGAAGTATTGTTAACTAGATGAGGAGTAGAATTCACTTGTTTCTTCTGCAAATATTCAAGTATTTTCTTGAGCCACACAATCTCTTTCATTGCTTCTACAACTGCCACATATTTTGTCTTTGTTGTGGAATCTGTTGGAACTAATTGTTTATGTGATCTCTAGAAGACAATTATTGATCCAAGACTCATGATATATCTTGAAGTTGACACTCAGTTTTCCTTATCCCCAACAAAGTCTAAATCAGAATATCCAATCCAGTTGAATTCGTTCACCTTAGAGTAATGGAGTCTGAAATCTTGAGTTCCTTTCAAGTATTTTAGAACTTTTTTTTACAGCAAACCAATGTCCTTCACAAGGTTTTCACATGAACCTAGAAAGAATCCCAATAACAAATAAAATATTTTTTCCAGTGGTAGTAAGGTAGATAAGACTTCCCACAAGTTGTCTATACTTGGTTGCGTCTTCAAATCCATTCCCTTCCTTTGATGTGATCTTAAAATTTTGTTCCATTGGATTGGAAATAGGATTACACTCTGTCATGTCGAACTTGTTCAACAATTCCCCCATTTGTTTCTTCTAGGAGATGAACATGTAATTTGGATTTTGAATCACCTCAATGCCTAAGTAGTAGTGAAGATGTCTCAAACTTGTCATCTCAAAGCCTTTATTCAACTATGTTGAACAGTTGGTTGTCATTGATGTGAACCCTTGGAGAGTGATCTTAGAGATTGATGACAACCCTTGAAGAATTTCGGTAGTCGCGACAGTGTGGTTTAGGTACCCAAAGTTAAATGAAGAATATAGATAGAAAGTATAGTGTGAATGCAGGAAAGACCCTCATAGATGGATAGTACTTTTTGTTCCATTTTCGATGATATGTGAAATGCCACATTGTTACTCATGATTAGGATATATGGACTTGTAAAGTTGGAATCCCCGAAGAGTGGAATGGAATCCCCTAGTTTGTTATAATTCTTGGTCAAATGGGTAAAGTTGTTGTAACAAGAAAACCCTAGAAACCCTAAATTAAGGAGAGGAGTTACCTAGCACAAGCATATAAGAACCTTAAGGAGTCATTCACAAATACTCTCACACACTCATTCATTGATTATCTATCTTGTGAACTAGTGATCTTTTGTTAAGTTTGTGACGACATATTTATGAGGTAGCAAAGGAAATTCGAAGGAGAAAGTATCAGGGTTGCAGCAAACCCTAGTTTCTGAGGTATCCACGGGTTGCAGGTCAGCAGGGAGCAGATGTATGTAGGATGTAGTGAAGGAAAGCGCAGATATTTGTGGGTTGTAGAAGAGAAGGTTGTGTATCTGTGAAAAGCTAATGAAGGCTTGAGTATATGTTGGTACTAGGTCCCTAAAGGTTTGAAGGAAGTCTACATGTCAGCATCTCAGAATATTAGGTTAGCTACAGAGGTATTGGTATGGTTATAAACGTGTTTTGATGGTTACTTATTGTCATGATATGGTGTATGCTTGAGGCATACTTGGTATATTTGGATATGATATATCTTGGTAGCTTGTCTATGTGAGGAGCACTCTTATATTTGGTTCAACATATGGCATGGTTTTTATAGTTTATATCTTTGAGTTGAATGTACATGGTTGAGGTATATTCATGTTGTATGGTGGAATATGCATGAGGGACATGCATTGGTTCTTTGAGATACTTCATTGATGATATGGTTTAGATTTTCATATGGTTGATGGTATGGTATATCGTATAGGTTTCACATGGTTGATGCTCTAGTTCATGATTCACTATTCTTTATTGATATATATTTGGTTCATGATTGATGCATGAGATAATATGTATGTTGGTATATAGTTGATGCATGGTATGGTACATGTGTTAGTTGGTTGATGAGTAGCTACAGGTTCATGGGATAGTCATATGGATAGAGTGACAGTGACAGTGACAGAGAGTGGCAGTGATAGTGGCATAGTTTTGTGATATCAAAAGTCAGTCTACATTTATATTACAGGGTGGTTGAATGGGGAAAGGATAGGTGGTTGTAGCCACATTCTGGTTGGAGCCAGAGAACTCAGGGGGTTGTAGCCTCCTTTTGGTTGGATCCAAAGAATTCATGGAGTTGGAGCTTCCTTTAGGTTGGATCCTAAGAACAGGGGGTTGGATCCTCCTTCCATTTGTAGCTAGAGAATCGGAAGTTGGTGCTTCCAATGAATGTATTCTTTTGATATATAAGAAAAGCATTATGCATTTTTCTCCCATTTGGGTTTCCACTTAAATTCTAGTGTGTTGTGTATCTATTGTGATGTGATGTTGTTTATGATTATACTATTGATGATATATTGAATGTTAATAATAAACTGTTGAATATTGTTGAAGAATAAATTGTGGTTAAAAGTAATATTATTGATCATTATTGATTCACCCCCCCTCTCATTAATCCAACAATTGGTATCAGAGCAGGTCTTTAGAAAGAAGTCTAACCACTGGAAGGAGATCATGGACTATGCTAGGATTGGGGTACCACAGTTGACGGTCATAACTATGACTTCTGGAGAAGATGAATCAAAACATATGTACATGTACATGGATTCAATGTTTGGAGAGCAGTAGTAGATGGATAGAAAGCACCAGCCATTCCCTCGACAGATAGGGATGGAAAGAAACTTGAAGACAATGATTCTAGAGACAAAAATGCTCTTCTGAATGGTTCGACTAAATCAATATACATTAAGGTTGTTCACTGTGAATCCACAAAATAAATTTGGGACAAATTGAAGAATATCTACGAAGGAGATGCCAAAGTTAAAGGAGCCAAACTTCAAACATTTAGAGTAAAGTTCGAACAATTAAAGATGAAAGAAGATGAAAACATTGCCTCCTACTTTCTATGAGTTGATGAGATAATCAATGCCATCAATGGATTGGGAGAATAAATGAAGGAAACAATCATTGTTCAAAAGGTACTGAGGTCTCTACCTATGAGATATGATCCGAAGATTTCAGCCCTAGAAGAGAGAGCATATTTAGACACCTTGAGCATGGATTAGTTGCACAGGATACTCATAGCTTACGCGATGAGGATATATCAAGACAATCCAATCATTAAGGAAGCATCATTCAAGGCATCAAAAAATATAGAGAATAAAGATAAACAAAAGGCAAATTCATATTGTAGTTGCAGTGATGATTCTTAGGAAGATGAAGAGGTGGCTAACTTCGTCAAAAGGTTGAAAATGGGAACCAGAAAATACAAAGGTAAGATTCCATTGATTTGTTTTAATTGTGATGGTTTTAATCATTTTGTTAAGAAATTTCCTTATAAGAAAAGAAAATAAATGAAGAAGAAGATGACCCTAAAAAGAAAAAACAAATTCAAAAGGGAAGAAGAAATAAAAAGAAGTTTTTCAAGAAAATCCTTTGCACCAAGGAAGACAGTTCCTCATCAGACAAATATGAAGTCGGTGGTAGTGATACGAAAAGGGTATTGTTCATGTAAATATAAGAATCCAATCAAGAAGGCCCCGAAGAAGAATATGAAGAGGCAGAAGTCAATTACAGAGAAGAATTGTTGAGTGCCATAGAAGTTGTTAAAAGATAAAAGAAGAAAAAAAAGCCACTCCATGAAGAACTAACTAAGAAAGAAGAATATCATAATTCCAAATAACTCGAGCAGACAATCATGAAGCTAAAACTCCAAGTAGAAGAATACAAGAGGGTTAAAGAAGCACTCAGAGGAAAGTTAGATGAATACATGATCGTTGAAAAGTTAGAAGAAGAGATGGTCATTCTAAGAAAATATCTTCAAAAGATGGACATGCAGCAAAATAGTACAAGGATATTGGATAATATCATTAACAGTCAAAGACCTTATTACGACATATATGGATTAGGATACAATTAGACGCAAACAGAGAAAGTTTCAAGCTCCAAAATTATAGAGCAAGAAGCAGAACCAAGAAACTATGCAGAAATCATCAGAGGTCCATCGAAAGAAGAAGACGGGAAAACTCAAGAGGAAGATTACATAGACACCACACCACCTAGAAGATTCAAAAATCAGTATCAATAGAAGCCATCTATAGAAAGACCTCAAGAAGAAGAAGGATTTAGAAGAGCATCACCATTTAGAAGATCTTCTACTCCCAAGTATCAAACTATATTTTGTGGTCCATGTTATTCATGTTATAATTTTGGGCACAAAGCAGTGAATTGTACAACCAATACCAAGATCATAAGCAATGATTAGGGTTATACAAGAAATAGTTATCCAAGAAGATCTCATGAAGCACAGAATAGAAGATACAATAGATTTGGATCATTAAGCGATGAGGTAGAATGTTATAAGTGCAAAAACTTTGGACATATGGCTAGAGACTATAGACGCATTGTTCCTCCAAGAGAACCAAGTAAAAATATCAACAGTCATAAGAAGGAACCACAAAGGATATGGATAAGAAAGCAGGATCAATTCAACACTAAAGAATGTAATCTTTCTCTACAAGATCAACACAAGAAACATGGATGGTATGTTGACAATGAATGATCAAATCATATGACAGGTGATAAAGACAAGTTTATGACATTGAATAAGGAAATAGATGGATCAGTTTCATTTGGGAATGAAAACTCATCCAAGATCATTGGAAAGGGCACAGTCAAGCTCAGAAGTAAGGATGCCACGACAGAAAATGTTTTATTGGTCGAAGATATGAAACACAATCTGATAAATGTAAGTCAAATGTGTGATCAAGGACACGAACTTATGTTTGATTCAAAGAAGTTTGAAAAAAGGAAAGTGGAATCATGCAAGTTGGTAGCTACAACTGTAAGGACTCCAAGTAACATAAATGTTCTAAATGAAAGAGGAAAGGAAATATGTTGCTTAGAAAAGGACGATGAAAGTTAGCTTTGGCGCAGAAGAATGGGTCACATGATTTTTTATAATATTGTCAAAGTCAGCAAAAAGGAAGTTGTAAGAGAAATGCCTGAGATCTCGAAGCCAACAAACATTCTATGCAAGCATTGTCTACAGGGAAAATAGACCAAGGCAAAGTTCAAGTCAGAGGAATATTGCACAACAAAACCACTAGAAATTGTACATATTGATCTAGTTGGACCAACAAGAACAAAAGGATTGAAAGGTGAATAGTACTTCATGCTACTAGTTGATGACTACACAAGAATGACTGCATTTTGCTTTCTAAACAAGAATTCATAGGCATTGGAAAGATTCAAGACATATAAAGAGATCGTTGAAACTAAGACAAAGTTGAAAATCAAATGTTTGAGATCATACAATGGAGGAGAATTTACATCAAAGGAATTCATGGAATTATGTAGTGAGCATGGGATAAAGAGGCAATTCTCAGTAGGCATGACACCTCAACAAAATGGAGTTGTTGAAAGAAAGAACAAAACAATACAAGAAATGGCTAGAACCATGTTAATGGATTCCAAGTTGACAGATGTATTTTGTGTACAACCAGTTCATATAGAAGCTCACATACCGAACAAAGGGATGCTTAGAAATAACAATGATAAGAATCCATACAAGCTATTGAAAGGAAGACTAGCAAATGTAAAGCACTTCAGAGTTTTTGGAAGCAAATGCTACATCAAAAGAGAAGATGGCGGAATTGGAAAATTTGATTCTCAAGTCGATAAAGGAATATTGGTTGGGTACTCAAGCAAAAAGAAAGCATACAAATGTTACAATCCGAGACACAAAATAATAGTGGAAAGCATCAATGTGATCGTTGATGAGACAAATGGTCGAAATATAAAAGAAAGTAGAAAAGATTCAGTGGAACAGGATCATGAATAAGATTTGAAAGAAGAAGAAGTAGATGAAGAATCAGATGAAGAAGAAGAGAAAGAACAACAAGATATTCAAGTACCTCCAAAATTAACCAGCAGATGAGTGCATAAAAATCACCCATCAAGGTATTTTCTAGTGCATAAAAATCACCCATAGGCGATGGTATTTTCTACTGTAGTCTTGTGCATTCTATTTTTTATTGAAAGCTTCTATTGTTCCATTTTCCTGAGGATGGTATGGTGTACTCTTCTGGTGATAGAATTCAAACTCCTCAGTCATGGCCTTGATAGTACTGTTGATAAAGTGAGTACCTTGGTCACTCATCAAAATTCTTGGACACCCAAATCTGGTGATGACTTTCTCAAACAAAAAGTGTGTTGTTGTCTCTGTGCTACAGTCTTTTACTAGTGCTGATTTTGCCCATCTTGTTAAGTATTTTTTCGCAGTAATGATATATCTATCTCCTCACCTTCTCGTTGGTGGATGGATTGGTCCCAAAAAATCTATGGCCCATTTTTCAAATACCTGTAAAGTTACTTGTGGTCTTAGGGGAATCTCAACCCTTATGTTGGGTTTTCCAACCCTCTTACAGACATCACATGTTTGAAAATATTCCTTAGCATCTCTATGGAATGTTGGCCACCATAACCCTGCGCACAATACCTTATGCACGGTATATTTTCCTGCATAGCGTCCTCTATCTATTCCTCCATGAGATTTTGCCAAAATTTTGGGCCTTTCATGCTCTAATACACATCTTCTCAAAATACTATATGTGCCCATATTGTATAAGTGTCCTACAATAAGTTGATAATCTGCATCTCTGACTACCAGATTTTTCTTTTGCATAGTCTTAAACTCTTGTGGTGCAATCCATGTACTCAAGTATTCAATAATATCAGCAAAATATTCATCAACTACTTGTACTGAAAATAACTACACATCAGGAAAGTTGTCTTCCAAGTTGGTAGGTTCTTCTCCATTATTTACCCTTGATAGGTGATTAGGTCCTGCATTCATCTTCCATGGTTTGATTATCACTTCGAAATCAAATTCTTGAAATAAAATAGCCATCTACAAATCCTCTCCCCCCCAACACTGACTTGTTGTCTAGGTATTTGAGGGTAGAATGGAATGTGAACATCTTGAAGTGTTTTCACAATAAGTAGTGCATGAACTTATGAAGTGCATATACCATGGCTAAGCCTTCTCTTCTGTGGTATTGTAGTTCTACTCTGATTATGAAAATTTTATGCTTGCAAAGGCTATAGGATGGTCCAAATCCCCTGCTCTTGGTTGCACAAGAATTGCTCCAAGTGTTATGGTTGATGCATCTACATGCACATGAAATGTCTTTTCCCAATCTGTGAATACTAGGATAGGTGTTGTGACCATTTTTTATTTTAAGGTGTCTAACCCTTGTTGACAGTCCGCATTCCACTGAAATCTTATATTCTTCTTTAACAGTTTTTTCCATTGGTGTAGTAATCTACGCATACCTTTTTATAAATTTCTTGTAATAGCACATAGTCCCATTGTTTCTCTTAACTAGCGCATTGATTTTGGTGGTGGTAAATTAACAATGACTGCAATCTTAGAAGGATCCACTAGTAAACCTTGTTTACACACTATATGTCATAACAATATTCCAAAAGGCGTCCCAAAAATCACTTCTTGATATTCAATGATATCTGAAATTATCTGCATATTTCCAACATGAGTCTTGGCACTTCTACATGATCCTTTAACAGACTATATACAGTCCAGTCATCCAGATATACTTCTAAAAATTGATGTATGAATTCCTTAAAAGCATCGATCACTACTCTTGAAAATATGGTTGGTGCATTCTTCATCCCAAAGGGCATGATTGTATACTGATATGATCCCCATCCTATAGAAAAAGTAGTCTTATACATGTCTTCTGGAGATATTTTTATATAAAGGTAGCCTGAGAATCCATTTGTAAATGAATATGTTTCCTGGCCTCCCACATTCTCTAAGACTTCATTTGTAAAAGGGGTAGGAAAATGGTCATGTAGGCAAGCATCATTCAGTTTCCTCAGATCTACACAAATCCTTATCCCCCCTTGTTTCTTTTCTTGGACTACCATAGGGATTATCCATTCAAATTCCTCTACTGGTTCTATGATACCAGCTTCCAACATTCTATCAATTTTTGCTTTCACTTTCTTCTTATATACTGGATCTATTCTGTAAGGTCTTTGCCTAACAGGTCTTGCCTCAAGTTTGAGAGGTGTTTTCATCTCTCCTAGCTCTCCTACTATGCCTTTCATCTCTGTAAAGGTCATTGGGAACAAGTCACTGTATTCACGCAATAAATATGTTATTCTTCATACTGTTTGTTCATCCCAATAGTATCCACTACTTGTCATTCTAGGATTGTTAGTTGTTCCAATGTTGACTTTCTTCACTTTGATCGGTGCAGCAAATACTTTTGACTCCAAATATGGACCTTCTACCTCTCTTTCTCCTTCAATTTTTGTAATTTGAATATTGCGCGAGTCATCTTCATCTGGTGCTTCTTCTTCAACATGATAGCATGACAATAGTTTTTTGAATGCCTATCTATTCTGTTGTTGATACCCTGTCATGAGTTCAACCTCTGGTTCATTAATAAATATCATACCTCTTATCTGCTTCAGTGTTGAATCCATGTTGGTGTTCACATGTTCAAATGATAAGGTTACTACCAAAGTTCTATTGCAATGTTGTCCATTCGGTAGTGCCTCTGCGCATCTCTTGGTCTACATACTAGTTCTCTGGGATTCCTTCCAGTGTGTGGATGAAGTGATGAGGTCATTATGTTGGTGGTGTCATTCTCCATTGTGTTCTGCACTTATCCAAGTGATCTGCAGGTGTTCCTTGCCCATCATACTGCTGCATTTTATTTATCCCCTGCTCTGAATCGAATATAATGGCAATAATCATTTACATTGGTACCAGCCCTGAATTGTTTCTTTGTGCGCACCCCACCATCTTGCAGGTGTAGCCTTGAGTGAAAGATCTAGGGGTAAGAGCCTCTAATTATCTAACACTTCATCTTCATATTTTTTCAGAAATTCCTCTAATTCATTTACCCCAAGAAACCTGGGAGGTTCTCTTATCTCTGTACCAACCCATCTTACTGCGCGGTCTATTATTGCACACCTTCTTGTGGAGATTTCATGTAATATCTCCTGCCAATTCTCCAAACCTGTATCTGAGTTAGAATCACATGATGTGATGCTTCTCCAGCTAAGTACGCCATCTGCAGTTGGGTTAACATAATCTTCTTCGCGCGGTGGTTATGTATAATTGGTTTATTTCCTCCAGATCTAAACAAGTGGTTTCTACAAACCTTTGTCCTTCTGAAGAATCTAATGGTGCAATGACTCTGTATTCACCTGATTCAAATGTCATTTTCCTTATCTTCAAATTGATTATGGCATGGTTATCAAATGCCTAATCTATTCCAAGCAATGTTGGATAAGGTGTTGTGTCATCTACTATCTCTATTACTTCAAAGTTTGCCTTAGTGCACACTCCATCCAAATCTATTGTCACACATTTAAGTCTTCCAATTAGAAAAACTATGTGTTGATTAGCTAGTTTCAACTAGATAGGCGAATAGCCTAGTGTGGGTTCTCCCATACAATGCCATGTCTTCTTCGGTAAAACATTGACTTCAAAGCCTAAGTCCAGTATAATATGCCTCATATTGAAATCCCCAATATTAGCATTAAGTCTGAATTCTCTGCTTGTCCTTCTTCTTGAATGGAGATGATTCATTGTTTTCTGCTCTAATTTTCCGTATGCCTCTGTGTGACATCTTTCCAACAGATTTTGCAAGATCTTGACAGATGATGAGTCATTTAATAGTTTAACACATGATTGCAGAAAAGTTCTTATGTTACTTACTTTCTCTACAGATTGCGCTTCACTAGTGTGGTCCATTGAGGAAGGCATCTCGTGCATAGGAGAGTTCTGATTTTGTTGTGTGGTCGATGTTGACACAACTTTTTGCTTGAGAAAATCCTATCTTGCCTCCTTGAATGTTTCCTTTTCTTTCCGTGCATCAAACTGTTTATGTGTTTCAGTATTTTTCTTCACCCATTTGCATTGGATCTTATCGTACTGCATCATTTCCTATCTTATCTCCTCCTCGCATGACTATGTTGATGTTTCTTCCATCATCCATGGCTTCTATAGAAATCCATTGGACATTTTGGTTGTTCTTATTCCTCTTTTCTTGGATATTCCCCAAGAGTGTCGGGCATTCCTCTGTATAATGGTTTGTTGTGTGATAGTACATACATGTCGCTGGAGGAAGTGGACATTCCCTTGCATAATGCTCTGGTTGTTGGCAGTTGTGGCACACTATCATCCCTCTACCTCATCCAAATCTGTCTACCTCGTCATCCACCTTTGTATCCAGCTTTATATCCTCATGGTGCGTTATACTAAGGTACTCGATTATACTGCGTTGGGTTATACTATGGTTGCACAATGTTATATTGTGGTTGTGCAGTGTTATATTGTTGCTACACATTGTTATATGGAGGTGGTACCTTGTTGAATTTAGGTGTAGCTTTCCCTGTCATCATTTCTTCTTGCACCCTATAAGTATCTGAAGTTCTTTCTCTCATCAGCTCCATTTTCCTACAATATTTATCATCATGACCCACTGACTTGCAAAAATTGCAGTATGAACTCTTGGGTATTGTCTAATGCTTCTACATTATTGGGCAATGATATGGATCATGCCCATGCATTTTACAAATATCTCACCATAGTCCTTATATTGGCAAAGGGTTTGGTACTCCTCTTGCCATATACTACGCAAAATTTGGGCATTCATTCTTATGGTGTCCTTTTGTCCTGCATATGGTACACCAAATAGATTCTCTTTTCTCTTTGCCCTTATTCTAGTTAAGTTTAAATGTGAGGTTCTTCAGATCCTCCTTTGGCTACTCTATTGTTGGATATGTATTCTGATATTGGTTCTCTTCTAGGTGTAAAGCTGCATGCAGAGCCTCTACCTGAGTTTGGAACTTCTTATGTCTTAATGGGTATTACAAATGTGGAAATAGTGAGTTCACAAATAAGTGCCTATGTTGCATGTCATTCATTACATACTTCAACTTACCCTTCAAACGTTTGAACCTCTGATAAATCTCCCAAACAAACTCACATGGTTTATTCCTAATTTCGATCATTTCATTCATGTACGGATCTTCTGAGCTAGGGTTATGAAACTCATTTATCAGTAGTTTCTTCACATCTGCAATAGTCCTTGTCACTCATGGTGGACTATTTACAGCTAGGCTCATGTACCAATCCAGTGCATGGTCTCTTAGCGTGATCACTAACTGCATAATTTTTGTATCCTCATCTGTAATCTGCTTTGCTTCCCAGATCTTCTCACAGATGATTAGATTCTTTTCAATGTGCTATGATGCCTCTCCCCAAGATTCTAGTAACCTGATCATGGGATCATGTCCTACCATATTGAACTATGTTGGACTACTACCTTCGCGCGGTGTAGATATTTGACTGCTACTTCCTGAACTGGCTCTTCCAGTTGTTTCTCCTTATTTGGATTTGTTTCCTATTGTCTTTCTTCCACTAAAATTCAATTGTCTAAATGGTGGTGTTATTTCTAGTGTACTAGTCGCACATGGGGTTATGGGTTTCACACTGACACTGACCTGGATTGGAGTTCTGCCTTTTATTCTTGCCCTTGGACCTCATGTTTTCCTTTCATATGTTGCACATGGGATTCCCTCAATCTACTCCATGGCCCAGAGATCCTATACCTCTTCCTCATCACTTTCCAAGCCCCCTCTATTAGTTACGGATCTCTTCTTATTATTCATCGTATATTGGTAGAGTACTCCACTGTGCATCTTTCCAGTTGATGCCATTGTCTGCTTTATCTAATCTTCCTCCATCATGATTGGGTCCATGGCCTCCTTATTTTTTCCCTTATCCATATCTTCCTCCATTTCTCCTCCTCTTGCCAGTGCTTTCCCCCTTCTCCCATGCATGCATGGAAGTTTAGTTGTCTAATTCCATGGTCATCACACTGTAGTTATACAATAAAATCTTGATTGAAGTATACAACGATATGATATACCTACCTCTGGGTCCTTTTAGAAACTCCTGCTCTGCTACACTATAAGACTTCACGGTATCTACTGCAAATTCGGTGATAAAGTCTACAACAATACTGTCTAACCGAAAATCTATTGTGCACGTAAATTTGTTGTTAACTTCTTGTAACCACGCGATCTCCATAGGATTCCACTCCAACTATCTGATTTGATTTGTGGGATGGTTGTATTTTAAGCTCAATAGCCACTCCTACAACACATGCAGGAAATCACAGAAGAATACCTCATGCAAGTCACTAAACGCGTATTTATGAAGATATTTTTGCGGTGTTATCTTAGGGTTTCTGTTATCCTTTCGCGCAAACTCAATTTCCTTTGTTTTTAACCATAGTTCGATCTTCTCCTTCATTGGGTTCCACGTCCTGAACATTCCTTTGTATACCTTTATTCTTTGCATGCTTCTTCTATGGATCACGTTCACTCAATCCCATGCAGTTCCAGCCGACAATGGAACCATTTGTTGGGTTTAATCTCTCTACTCCTTCTAGGGTTGACCCAGGTTCAGATCTAAACTGGTTTCCAACAAAACCCTCTAAAACTATCGTCCCTCCTGGTAAACTAGAAGGAAACATAGTGCACAGAGTGCACTGCGCAGTCTCACCCAAGATATATTTATGATGGACTACAATGCTCAGGTGCTTGCAGTCTAGGAGTGAGTGGGGATCTGAAACTGTATTTCATCTTCTTCATGCATTAAATTGATCATTCAATCTATTATTCTTAGGATTCATTCATTTGTTAATTCTATGCATGTAGTCTAATAGATCTAACTTAACCATTCATTCATCCATTCATGTACTAAATACTGACATAAGGTAAATATGCAAGAAACATCACATATAACACATGTTTTATCGTGGTTCACCCCCTCCTGGGATACGTCCACAAATATCTAGCTTCCTTGCTCTTTTATTTACAATTATGCAAAATATGGCGTTGAATGCACTACATATCCCATCAAGCAATCATGAAAAAGGTCTAATAACCTCTGTGAGGCGGACTAGATCATACTAGGCTCCTCATCCTATGACCTAACCCTCAAAATATGACCTACTTGACTCTTCTACATCTCAGCAACTTACAAGATTATCATAACTACAATAGTCGAACCGAACTGAACTAGTATTCTCTCAGCCACTGACCTTCGAACCCTGACCTAGGCCTCCTAGGTTCTTATCTATACTATTTTACAAGTTATTGGTCATTACAATCTCTAGAAAATCCCTAACCCTAACATGGTTAGGTATAACTGTTTGCATGCCATGCATGTTGCTTTTCCTCATGCATGTTGCTTTTCCTGCCAGATGTTCTTCTCCAAAATTAGGCATGCGCTCGAAATGGCCTTTCTTCTCAAAATAGGTTGCGCCCAACAATCTCCAAGGGATCATTGATAAGCATTCCAAAGTATTTAAATATATTCACAGAGGTCTTCCACCCACTCGCAATCATGATCATGTTATTCACCTAATTCTTGGGAGTGTTCCTCCTAACATCAGGCGTTACAGATACCCTTATGCCTAGAATATGGTAAATGAGTGTATGGTTGAAGAAATGTTAGAGGATGGCATTATTATACCTAGCCAAAGTAATTACTTTGCATTGGTGGTAATGGTACTCAAGAAAGAGGGCTCGTGGCATATGTGTCCAGATTATAGAGAGCTTAACAAGATCACTATTAAAGATAAGTTTCCCATTCCCATCATTGATGAATTGTTAGATGAACTACATGGACCAATATAATTCATAAATTTGGATCTTTTTTCAGGGTATCATCATATTAGAATGAAGGAAACAGATATCCCAAAAACAACATTTCGAACCCATGAAATCCATTATGAATTTTTGGTCATGCCTTTGGCCTTACGAATGCACCTTCCACATTCCAAGGGTTGATTAATTCCATTTTCAAGCCCTTCCTTCAAAAATTTGTGTTATTATTTTTTGATGATATACTAATCTATAGCAATTCTTGGAAGGATCATGTTCAACATGATGACAGGGTGCTACAACTACTAAAGGAGCAACAACTATATGCCAAACCATCCAAATGTTTATTTGGGGTGAAGGAGGTAGAGTATTTGGGTCATATTGTATCTCATGAAGGTGTCAAGGTAGACCCTAACAAGATTAAGGCCATGATGGACTGGCTGATTCACAAAACATTGAATAATCTTAGAGGAATTTTGGGCTTGACAAGCTACTACCACAAGTTTGTTTAGAACTATGGAAGAATAGTAGCACCTTTAACATCATTAACTAAGAAGGATGCATTTTCATGGACTCCAGAGACAACTCAATCTTTTGAACAAATTAAAGAGGTGATGTGTAAATCTCATGTCTTGAACACACCAGACTTCACAAAAACCTTTATCTGGAATGTGATGCCTCAAGAAATGGTATTGGTGTTGTTCTAATGTAAGAAGGAAGACCCCTCGCTTTTGAAAGTCGTCCACTCAAGGGAAAGGACTTACACAAACCCATTTATGA
>ML812382.1:24252-49710 GCA_009831015.1 Picea engelmannii
CTCCTCTAGAATGTTCTTAGGTGATGGTAGCACTATATAAAGGGGTTCAAGCAATGTAATGGGATATGAAGAGAAGTATTGTATTGTGAGTTGTAGCTCAATATGAGGATGCCCCCTCGAAGAGGCAAGTGAACAGGAGAGGATCCCTTCCATAATAGGATCATTTGTATGGTGTTTCCGTACCCTAAGGATTTGATAGTAATAAAAGAGATTTTGCATATTATTCTTCTATATCTATTGTGGTGCTTTTGTATTCATTTCATGGATTTCATCACAGGGTTACCATGGATTTCATCACAGGGTTACCAAAGTCTGAAGGAAAGAGTGTCATCATGGTGATTGTTTATAGACTGACCAAGTACACACATTTTTGTGCCCGCTCTCACCCTTTCAAAGCTAGTACAATTTCCACTGCATTCATGGAGACAGTTCAAAAGCTACATGGAAGCCCAAAGATTATTGTAAGTGACAGAGATCCCATCTTCACTGGAAATTTTTGGACATAATTGTTTTCTTGTTTGGCCACTCAATTGGCTCATATCTCATCTTATCATCCTCAATCTAATGGACAAACTGAGATAGTGAACAAATGTATGGAAGGCTACATTTTTTGTTTTGTCTCTGATAAGCAAACACAATGGTTCAAGTGGTTACCCTTGGCATAATGGTGGTATAACACTTCCTTTCATACTGCAACAAAAATGACACCATTTATGGCACTCTATGGATATCATCCACCATCCATCACTTCTTCTCTAATATAAAAATATAAGGTTCAAGCGGTGGAAGATCACATTGAGCATCAACAAAAAGTTCTCCAACTCTTAAAGGAAAACATGACCATGGCACAAAATCACATGAAACAACAAGCAAATCAACATCGTAGTGAAAAAAGTTTTGAACTAGGGGATTGGGTATTTTTAAGACTACAACAATACAAACAAATGTCCCTCAAGCAAGCTAAGAAGGATAATAAATTATCACCAAATTACTATGGCCCTTATAATAAATTATCACCAAATTACTATGGCCCTTATAAATTTTCCATCCATTCTATGTTACCATAGAAAATAGAGTATGAATGGTAACCCATTTTGTTGTGGGGGGGAAAGTCTGCTCATGATCAACACCTTCTTTCTGTGCAAATCCTTTTTCCACGAGCCTTGCTTTGTGATTGTTAAGTGAGACATCTAATTTGAACTTGTTCTTGAATACCCACTTGCAACCAATTTGTTTAGTTCTGAATGGAGGATATGGCAACTTCCGTGTTCCATTATTGATGAGAGAATCATATTCCTTCTACATGGATTCTTTCCATTCTTCATGAGAAGTGGCTTCTTCAAAGGAATTCAGTTCAAAGTTAGTAGATAAATTAAATTCATAATCATATGAAACATCCATGTCATATACATTATCTACATCACCTCCATCTTGTCTTGAGGAAATTCTGGTTCATGTCTTTTTACCTTATCGGGATGAACAATTTCAAGTGTTTTTATGACCCATTTTGGTGGACCTTTCTGAGATGGTCTAGGTTGCTTAGTTGATTTACATGGTGTTGAATTATAATCAAGACTTATATTTTCAATCCTCTTTATCACATCATCCAAATGAACTTCAGGTTCTGATGAAGTTGTTGGAACTTATGGTGCTTCAAAAGAAAAAGGAGATTCCATAGATTGACCTAAGATAGGGATACACCCTTAAAGATGTAGAATCTCATCATAAAATCCATGATATCTCATTATACGAGTGAATTTGTTCAGATGATCAAGTTTCCTCTCAAAAATTTTGTCATTCTTTGAGGATTCAAGAAAAAATACATCTCTGGAAAGATTGAATTTCTTGATGTTATCATCGTAAAGATGATATCCCTTAGCGGTATTTGAGTAACCCAAGAAGATGCACTATTGAATACCTACATCAAGATTTCTTCTTTTCTCCTTAGGAATCAATGCATAGTCGGTGGAACCAAATACCTTGAGATGCCTCACCAAAGGAATGTGGCCATACCATATTTCATAAGGAGTCTTGTTTTTAAGAGCATGACATGGACACTTGTTTTTCACGTAAACTACACATAGAACAACATCAACCATGTTGGGTATGTGTTATATTCTTTGGACAACCAACCCCATGTGTTGCATTGCATCGGGTGCATGGGGGAGGGGGGGTCACAGGGGGTTGGAGCCCCTGGAAAAAAAAAATGGCGGTTTTTTTCATCTGTTTTTTAGCGGTTTTCAAGACACGGTTTTCGCTAATGGTTTTCTAATTCTAATTAAGGAATTAGTATTGTAGAATAATATAGGTCAATGGATTAGGGGTTTTGGATGCTATGGGATCCTATATATATTTGATTCTAAACAATGAAGATGTATGATGAATAAGAATTAGAGGTGTGGCTCTAAACAAGTTGTTGGTTTTCCCGGTTTAGGTTTCTAAGGTAAAATCTTTGTGTAATGTGTGTGTGTGTGTGTGTGTGTGTGTGGCATTGTATATTTTATGTTTTTATTAAGAATCCATTTGTAGTAATTAATTGTACAAGGTTAAAATCTAAATTCGGTATCATAGTGGTTATTGGCTTCAGAGGGATGCCTTTGTGGTCTGGGGTTTGGCTCAGCTATGTGATAAACCTTGTTATGGTGGGAGCTCTACGATATCGATTCTTGTGGTGAAAATAAATGGTTAGCTATTCAAAAATAGAGATTGAAAAATTTTATGGGAAAATTTTTGAGTTGTGGAAGCTCGAGATGGAATATCTGTTGATGGAAAAAGATCAATGGATCATTCTCGATCTAGGTACTGCACCTAAAGGAATGTAAACATAAGACTAGGCAAAGTTGGATCAAAAGGCGAAGAGCACAATCATTTGTGTCTCCCAAATTCAGTATTACTAAATGTGTTAGGGGGGAGGCTACAACCAAGGCATTATGGAATAAGTTAAGGTCTTTGTATTAGTTTAAGTTTCTGGTAAACAAATTGTTCATATGGAAGAATTTGTACAACCTGAGGGTGAAAGATGGAGACTTGATGACATAAAATATAAACGAATTCAATATTGTAGTAAGTCAGTTATTATCTATTGATATTAATATTTCTGATGAAGATAAGTGTATCAATTTATTGTGCTCTTTACCAGACTCGTGGGATAATCTGATTGTGGCCATAGGTAGTAATGCAACTACTTTAAGTTTCAATGATGTGGTCTCATCCTTGTTGTTGGAGGAGATGAGGTTGAAAAACATAGAAATCCAGAGCATAGATGGCTTATTTGCAAGAGGTCATTCTAAGGAAAGAAATATAAATAAGTTCTCAAGCAGAATATCTAAATCTAGGGGCAGATCTAAATCTCCTAGAAAATTTGTAAAGGTATCTTGGAGATGTGGGAAAAAAGGGCATTACGAGAAACAATGTATATCTAAAAGTGTTGAGAGAGGGAAGGGATATGATGATGCCCCTTCTACAGAAGAAAAAAACTCTACAGATGAAGGAGGATATGTGTACTTGGCTTCTTCAAGAACACATGCAGATCATGAGGCATGGCTAGTCGACTCGGGTGCATTCTTTCATATGACTCCTCACAAGGAATGGATTTGTGAGCATGAAAGGTATGTTGGTGTTATAGAAATATTTGTCTCACCCTATGCAATCTTGCACATTAGGCCTTTTTGCATTTCCCTATGCAGACTTATCATCCCTGTTTGTAAATCCCAGAGCTAAAAATACATATTTTTCCACATGTACACACCTTGCCTACTATACAACATGCGTATACGTAGGCTACACCACTACAGCCCGCGTACATCAAGATTTGTGCCCAAAAATGAAAATTAGTGTCGATTTTCCATGTCACGACAGGAGATCTATGATCCTTGGCCTTCCATATACTGGAAACGTTCTGACTCGACCCTTCAATTCCATTTGAAGGCTATAAATGGGCCAATTATGAGCTATGGCAAAGAGGAGAAAGAATTCAACTTTGAAAGCAAAGTCACTCTGGAGAAATTATTTACTTCATATTGAGTCTACATCCATTTGTCCTTTAAGTCTGAACATAGTGTTCAACCCCCAAGCTCTTCCCTTATTTGATTGAGAACTGCATTGTCTCTCTTCTTTGAGCTTGCCTTTGGTGGAGGATTGAAGTGGTGGAGGCCCAGCTGGAAGGAACATAGTTTCTCGGTTCTGAACCATGCCGACACGAAAGTCTATAACATTTTCACTTCTGGTAATCATATATTAATAGAAATACTATTTTCCTATCCAATTGATATCTTGAAAATATTTGAATTATTATTCCATGGGTGTATTTGTCATGTTTATTAATGGATTATGCTATTGAATGTGCTAACATCATTTATTATCACCATATGCTTGCTTTGCTTGGTTGTTGAGGACTAGTTGCAGGTATATTGCTTCAAGTCAAGTGCTCAACGGTGGACTTCATCGAACGTCTGGATGAGGTAGGCCTTTTATCTTGTCTTTCTAGCATGTTCATTTATATAGCATACTTGAGAATAGAGTTGATTTCTGCAGTCATTTCCATCTGTTGTGGTTTACCCTAGCCATAGAGAGATTTTCCTCATAACAAAATTGACGACCATACTGGGGAATGAATCTTCTTTCTTAGGGTTTGGAGTACTTTTCTCCTTAGATTTCACTCGTTCCTATTGTGTTTCTTGTTGTATCATTGCTTGTCAGCCTCTGTTTACTCTGGGTCTGAGTTTTTCAGCCTTCTCCCTTGCTTGGCTTTGTTTTTGAAACATATACATGGTTTTTGGCTTGACAGTTGCGTATATACCCAGGATGTCCCTCTGCAAGCTATGTACATACGCTCTGTTTGCTTGAAAAGTCACATACATCGGCCTTATTCGCTTGTTTTCTAGGTTTGGTGGTTGTTGGGTGGGATTTGATGTTTGTTGAGTCTTCTTGGGTCTCTGTAGTGACTGTTAAGGGTTGGTGGGATGACAGGAAACTTGTCTGGAGTTGAATTTTGGGGTGGAGTCTTTCTCATCACCTTTTCATTTTGATTGTCCTTGTACATTGGATTGGGTGTCTTTCTACTTGGTATCCTACTTGAGTTATCTCTTTCTATACACAGTAGAGTTTTATATATCAAGTTGTTGTTCAGTCCATGCATTTTCATTTTTTTATAATGAAAATACAAAAATATTAGGCATTTTGCATTGTTTGTCATTTTGATCTTTTGAGTCTTTGTCATTAGCTTAGTGCATGTAAATAAAGATTGCATTTTTACTTCAAAATTGCAGAGTTGAAATTGAAAATTGCATTTGTTATTAGAAGCATATCATTCATTGAAAATTGAAGTTAGGACTTTGAATTATATTCATATTTACTTTTCTTGTTGAGTCATAACATCATGAGTTTCACTACCATACCTTTTTGAGTAATCATGGCCACAAAAATTAACACTATAATTTAAAATTGATTAGTCATGATTTTATTTTCTAGGGTGCACAAACTAGCTTAGGATTTAGTGCCTTCGCATAGGATTTTGTGAGTAAACTTCTCCAAGGAAATTAAATCAACATGTGTGTCTGACAAAGGGAGTGGATAAATTCATTGTATAATCGGTAATACACAGAAGTTAATCATGAGGTCGCGTGAGGTTGGTTGAAGGGATATCCCCCTGATACCTTCTTAGCGTCAGAGATATTTATGGGGATCTATTTGTATCTGGGTATCTTGCTAGTGCCTTTACCTCCGTGAGAGGCAGTACTTTCAAGATTTCGGGCTTTGCTACCCTGCCCATACGGTCGACCTGACTTACAACTACTCGCATGTGCATCAATTATACATTGGTTGCTTAGTTTCTTGACTTAGGTGCCACATAGGTTACTTGCAGGGGTTATTCTGCAGGTACCCTAGGTCAGATAAGGATCGGATAGCACATAGCCTTTATGGAGGATTACCTCTCCGGGGGGATCTGACCGACTGGTTGTTAAGCCCATGAGGTCCCTTATAACTGATTATGTTACCTCTGATCTTTAGCAGGGAGTCTCAAGCCCCTCTTGGGAAAGACATGCCTTCTTTAGGGAGGGAGGCCACTTTCAACCACTTTACCCTGTTTGTGTGCATATTGGTCGTTTGATTTTCGGTGTGCTCTTTGATTACTAGTCGGCCTTAGGATTTATTTTTAATCTTTAGAGTCTTAAGTCATCGTGGAGTTGGACCAGCGTCCCCGCTGGTCCCGTCGCTTGTTATAGTTACCACCAGATTTCGAGTCTTTGCCTTCTAAAATGCGTAGAGTTATTAGATGTGGTACACACACCTCCATTGTTCAGACTTGTGATTCTACAAGGATGAGACTAAACCTAGTCTTCAGAACACTGGGAGACCTTCGACTCCCACACCTACTATAGTTAATGGCACCCATTTGACTCTTGCAACCACAATGGTTGTAGAGTCGGAGGCACCTATCATTACTATGGCTCGGCCTATAGTGAATGCTCAATATCTTGCTTCAAACCCATTTGGGTCTCTTGGTCACTCACCGGGCTATAATGTTCAGTCCATCCCTATGGCCTCTAGTCGTTTCTCCTAAGGTATGTCAAAATTTACCTCGCAATTTTTGAACACCATCCCAGTTGTTGGCCCTAATGCTAGCATTGGGCTTGGGGGCACTACACCTCCTTATACTCCATTTTCATCTGGTGGTTCTCAAATCCCTCAAACAACTCCTAATATGGGAGGCATTCCTGCTTTTAACCCCGGGTCTAATCCTCTTGCTTCTGGGTGGAGAAACCAACCTGGAGGACAAGCTTCTTCTCAAATTTCATCCTATACTCCTACCTCCTCAGTGTCGATTCCAACCAACACGTTTGGCATGATGAATCCACCTCTATCCTCTGGATTCATAGCCAGAGGAGGTCAGTTTCATTCTTTGGGAAACCCCCAACCTGGATCCAATCCAACTGGGGGTAATTTTTATAACCCCCATCAGAACATTCCTACTGGAATGATGCCCAACCAACCTTTTATGAATCAGCTCGGAGGAGGATCTTACAATCCTGGGCATGGCCATGGTGCTTAACAAAACCCTAGATGGGCTGCAGTTCCTAAAACACAATCTTTCCAGGGAGCTTGGGGCCAGATGTCGCAACCATGTCTCCCTTTTTTGGCCATGCTTAATCTACCAAACTTGTATAAGTTGATGAACAACCCTATGAGTCATGATCCTACATGGCCCCCAGTCCCCACCAAGATTCATTCGGACATTCTAAAATTCGAAGGAAATAATGGTGAGGATCTTGGTGATCACATTACTACCTTTCACCTATGGTGCTCCTCAAATTCCCTTAATGAAGATTCCATTCGGTTAACATTATTTCAATCCACCCTCATTGGGGTCGTTATGAAATGGTATATTGAGCTACCTAGGGGGGCATATGGGACCTTTAGTCAGATGGTGTTGGTCTTCCTTAACCACTTCCAATTTTCGGTTTGTTACGATGTTGGCCTAGAACTTCTATCGACTTTACGCTAGGACACAGACACTCATATATCTAATCATATCCAGGAGTGGCGTGGATGGAAGGGGTTGATTAAGACCTCCATACCCCTAGCCTTTCTTTTAGAATGGTTTCTTAAGTCTTTGCAGCCTCCTATCCCGAAGGATGTTGCTACATCCAGGGTTACCATTGAGGAAAAAGCGATCTACAAAGCCCAGTAGTTAGATATTATATATGCTCAGTCTGGGATGTTATACCACATTCTTCTAGATGCATCACGGTCAACTTATGACCCTAGAAAAAATCCCAGACCTCATTCCGACAGAATTATAGGCTCCACCAATGTAAAATCTACAGACTTGGTGACAAGCTATTTTAAAGAGTTGTCTCTAAACCAGTCTGCAGGAGGGATAGCTTCATCTGTGTCTTCCAATCCCACTCAGTCGGTGGATGTACATTCCGTGCAATCATCGACCGGCCCAAATGGTAACCAGCAACCAGGTGGGAATAAGAAGAAAGGACGTAATAATAATCATAAGGGTGGGAAAAATAATAATAAACCCAAGGACAATGGTAATAATGAGAAGATGAATAATAATGTTGGAAGGGCAAGCGAGAAAGATGTAAGGTTAAATTTCCCTGTAAGCTTTGTACAAATAATCACCTTACTCATTTATGCCCCAAACTTACGGAAGCTGTGAGGCTATTATATCTACCACCTGTTGTGTTGACGAATCCTTTTCCACACAACCAGCACATGGCCTCGAGCTCCTCAAATGTCATAAATGCAGTTGGTGGGAGTCAAAACCCATCATTGCAAGATAACAACTATTTGTGTATCAATATGCTCAATGGGAAAGTTCATGTAGCCACCCGATCTCGAGATTATAGTTCTTCACAGGCTATACCTAGTCTAGAATCTCCTCCTCCTCCTCTAGAGACAACTTTATAGATTGAAAAACCAGAGCCACCACCTTGTATTCTGAAAGGATTACTCAAGCGCTCTACCCACAATCCAAATGATAGAGCCACAAAGAACTACTCTATTGTTGAGGACCTAGGTCAAACCCCTTGTGCGATGTCGGCTCTTGAGGTACTCCATACGTGTCCTTCACAAAGGAATGCCTTATTATCTGTGTTAGGAGCTTTAAAACCTAATGGCTCAAAAGTTATCAAGTTTGACGTCACATATGTGAAGCCTCACTTGCCTTACCATGTGGAATTCCAAATTCATGTGGGGTACTCAAAGTATACCATCAAACGTGTGGTTGTTGATGAAGGCATTGATACATGTGTGATGTCCCTGATCTATTGGAAAGCTCTCAATTCTCCGACTCTTTCTAAATCATCAAACATGTTAACTGCTTTTGACGGTCACTCCTTCTTCCCTCACGGTATTCTTCCTGCCTTTCTGGTCCAGTTAGATGGGTAGACGGTAGAGGTCAAGGTCGAGGTAGTTGGTGCACCTCTTGATTATAACTTGTTACTAGGACGCAATTGGACCTATGTTATGGACACCGTCGTACCGTTCGTCTTTTGTACTCTTTGTTTTCCTCATGAAGGGAAGATTGTGACAATTGACCAGTTATCCTTTGTGTATGCTATTCCCAATGCATATGTTTGACCGTCGATCCCCGTGATCGAAAATTCTCAGTCGGAAAATGAGAATATCGATGTCGGAATGTATTCTTCCCTTATGGGTACTTTCGACTTCACGACACCGATTCACCACATATATGCCATGTCTAGTAGGCCCTTTTCAACAGAGAGGTCCATTCATTTCCACACTTCCTATTATAGTGATCTATGGACCCTACCTTCCCCGACTTCGTATTGTGAAGGTCAGTCGCATGCTAGAATGGCCATGCCACTATCGGCAAGTGAGATTGTGTATCAAGTTGTTCTTGACTCTTCCACTGATCCTGATCCTGTTACCTCACTGACGGACGAGGAGGATCCCATTCTTAAGCATGTGTGGGCCACTTCATTGTCTTATTCACATGAATGCCTCGATGGGACTTTTCCCTCGAAGGAAACTATCATCGAATCCATGAATGGTTCCAAAAAACCTTGGGATGATATGCATCATCACTCTTATTTTCTACCATATCTTGAAAGAATCAAACAAGATGACTTTCGATCTACTTTGAGTGAGATAGTCGATCACGTCGTAGTCCCACTTGATACGCACGACATTTATACCGAAGGAAATATGGTGATTATTTATCCTACCATCACGATCGATATCTCTCGTACCCTTGGCAAGATTGAAAATGTACATATCGATGCAGATTGTTCGCCAGAAGAAATCTTGATCTACACTGAACTCTTCAAAGAATTATGAGATGTATTTGCTTGGTCATATGAAGAGATGTCAAGAATTGACCCTTGTATTGTCAAGCATGAGATTATAACTTATCTAGATGCTAAACCTATTCAACAACGTCTTAGAGTTGTCAATCCTCGGAAGGCCCCTTCTATTAAGGCAGAGGTGGAGAAGCTACTTAATGCTAGCAGCATCTACCCGGTTCCCTTGACTGAATGGGTATCCAATCTCGTTCTTGTGAATAAGAAGCAAGGAACTATCCATGTATGTATGGACTTTCGTGACCTGAACAAGGCCTGTACTAAAGACAACTTCCCGACACCTTTCATCAATCAGATTCTTGACGAGTGTGCGGGAAGCGAAGTGTTTTCTTTTATGGACGGATTTTCAGGGTATAACCAAATTCAAATTAAACCTGAGGATCAACACAAGATGGAATTTATTTGTCCTTGGTGTACTTTCTCATACCGTAAAATGCCTTTTGGCCTTAAAAACGTCGGAGCAACCTTCCAACATGCAATGACCTTCGCATTTCATGATCTTAAGCATATAGTCGAAGCTTACCTTGAAAATCTTGTTGCTCACTCTTGTAAGAGAGGGGATCACTCTACACATATTCGACTTGTTTTTGAAAGATGTCGTTACTATAGAATCTGGTTGAACCCTCATAAGTGCATCTTTTGCGTGAGGTTTGGTCGTCTTTTGGGATTTCTAGTTTCTGAGACCGAGATCATTGTAGATCCGTTAAAGGTTGAGGCAATACTTCGATTGCCTCCCCCATCCACTTTTCGACAACTTCAAGGTTTGCAGGGGAAATCTAACCTTATACGTCGATTTATAGTAAATTATGCCAATATCACTAAAGGTTTCATGCGTCTTTTGAAGAATGACACTTTTATCTGGGATGAGTGAGCCCAGGAGTCCTTCAATGCTTTGAAGAAAGCCCTAGTATTGGCGTCTCTACTGAAGTCTCCTAACTGCAATAGGGATTACTTTCTTTATATCACCGCGTCCGAGGAGACGATTGGTATGGTTTTGGTTCAGGAGGATGATGAGCTCCACGAGCATGTCATCTACTATCTTATTCAAAACTTAGTCGGTCTTGAGCATAATTATTCTCACGTGAAAATCTAGATTTGGTTGTCATTCACGCAGTCCAACGTTTATGTCATTATATATTAATTTGCAAGACTACTGTGGTTGTCGATGTCAATCCATTTTAATGTGTACTTACAAGGCGTATCATAGGGGGGAAATATAATAAATGGATTATCATTCTACAAGAATTTGATCTCGATTTTGCTTCTGGGAAATCCAAGAAATCACTAGTCTTCGAGAAGTTAATATCTGACTTTCCACGATTAGATGAGGATGTTATCCATGATGATTTGTTTGTGGGAAAACACATTTTTCTTGTCTCATCATTCGACCCCTGGTATGGAGACATTGTTCTCTATCTTCAAACTTTGAAGTTCCCTCAACATATCTCGCAAGATGACTGACGGCGTGTACAGTACCAAGCTAAGAATTATACTATCATCAGTGACACTTTGTATCATCGAGGAATAGACAATATCTTGCGTCATTGTTTAACTCACGGAGAAGCCAAGTCAGTCCTAAATGATTGCCATAGTGGGGCTCATGGTGGTCATCTATATGGGCTTGCGATAGACCAGAAAATTTTGCGAGGTAGTTATTTCTAGCCTTATATCTTTAAAGATTGTATTGAAGCAGTTAAGAAGTGTATTCCCTACTAGGTGTTCACTCAGAAAATGCACTCGCATCCAGCCCCTCTTCACCCAGTCATTATCGTCGGTCCCTTCACCAAGTGGGGGGTGGACTTCATGGATTGCAACCCAACTTCGGCTAGGGGGAATCAACACATTATCATGGTCGTCAGCTACTTTACTAAGTGGTTCGAGCCCATGCCTACACTTAAATCCGATGGGAAGACTAGCGACTTCTTCATATTCAATCAAATTATCACCCAGTTCGGTATCCCGAGTGAGATTGTCACTGATCATGGCAGTCACTTTCAGAATGAAATGATGGAAGAACTAGCATCTAAGTTGGGGTTTATACATGGTCATTCTTCTTCTTATTACGCCCAGGAAAATGGAAAAGTAGAGGCCATCAATAAGTCTCTCAAGACCATTTTGCAAAAAATTGTCAGCCAGAGTAAGTGCGACTAGCACATTATGCTATATCCCACACTCTGGGAATACCGAACCTCAGTCAAGACTACCACTGAATTTTCCCCTTTCTAGTTAGTACACGGTGTGGAGTCAATTTTATAGATTGAATGTGAAATCCCGTCTCTTAAGTTGGCAGTCGTGCTCCTACCTGACACTTCCGATCTCGAGCGATGCCTTGTACACCTAGAGAGTCTTGACAAGCAGCGTCGAGACACCTCTACGGCTATTGAGGTGAACAAAAGATGTGTCAAGGTCCAGTACGATAAGTTTGTCTATCCTCGGTTGTACGTTGAGGGTGACTTGGTCCTCTTATATGATCAAACTAAAGAACCATTGGGGGTAGGCAAGTTTAAACCCATGTGGCACGGTCCCTATATCATGCAACGTGTCTTAGAAAAAAGATCCTATGAGTTAGAAGATTATGAAGGGAATATGTTGGCCGAGCCCATGAATGGGCTCTACTTGAAAAGATATTATGCTTGAGCCCCAATCTTGGGCGGAACTCTTTGTATACTAATGTAATTTAGTGTATATATATATCCCCTTTCTTTTTGTCTTCAGCTTGCTTATCAAGTTTTCTCTTGGTTAGCAAATGTCAATGGAGTCTTCGGTATACCTAGGGATTCACAGACGAAGCCAGTCATCATACACGGAATGTGACTTCTGTCGCTTGGGTGGTTTACTCACCCGAGGGTCTACTGGTGTCTTCAGGTGGCGTATGCCTAGGGCAATCCGCGAATAATGTGTCTGAATATAGCGTCGTTAAAGAACTTTTTCACGATGCTATCTCACATGGTATTCTCTCTTTAGAGGTTCACCTGGATTCCTAGTTGGTAGTATGTCAGTTGAACGATAGTTATCATGTGCATGATCCCACTTTACTCTGACGATTCCTACGAGTACATCTTTTAGAACGACAGTTTGATTTTATTACTTATTATCACATTCCTAGGAGTTCTAATCATGTATCTTATGCTTATGCTAATTTCGTTTTACATGGGCATTTGTCACATAACTAAAGCAAAGAAAACCATCTCATCAATGTACACATTGTAATATAAGTAATGCCGAAGATCCATGTTTTATATATATTTCAAAAAATATTGTGTTTACAATACAAAATTGGGGCTAACACCCTCAATACACATAAACAGTCGATACTAAAATATCCAGGACATATATGCCTATGGCATCGGATGTGTGTCATGGTAAAAAACAACGGCGTTTAGGAGACACTGAAAGAGTCGCACCCAAGCTTTGGGCACGCCAACCACTTGCCACTTCATGGCTTCCGGCAAATCCTCTACCTGAACCATCGGAATCCTTTGAGTCAAACGAGACAGGTTTCCATGCACATTTTGAAGGACTCTCTCAGCTTCTCCTTCCGCCGCCTCGTCTCCCCAGTGCCTTCGACGATGTCAGGGAAGCCCGTCCGACCGTCGTGGACCCACGTTTGCGTCACACAAGTGTCTAGTTAGTACTTAAGCATCATCCAAAATTACTTTTGTTCTACTATACAAAAATACAAAAAAATGAAATATTTAAAAACACTTGACATACATATGTCCCCATAGGTGGTCCCTGGTTGGAGTGGCATGTCAAGGTCCCCTCTGAAGTCGATCCCTACATAGGGATAGTCATCCAGAGCAATGACTTGTCACTGCCACCAGTAGAAGAAATCCTTGTTGTAGGGTGTGGGCACCCTACCTCCCCCCTTCCATCTCATTACCTCAGTCCATCGTGCCATGGCTGGATCATGAGGTCCTCTTGGACTCTAGGTCCCAAACGTAGAACCCACTCGAAGAAAAAACTGCATAAGATAGAGGCAAACCCAAAATTTATCTTGCTACCATGTTTGCACTCTGTCAAATGGATCTTCATATTAGCCAGTAGTGAGGTACACCAATCATATACTGTGGGTCTCAAGCCCTCTACAACATAGAACATGAGAAAACTTGATGCATGGTGCAACAAAGTTGATCCTGTGATCCTGGTCAACATGAGAACAATAATATTGAGGCTGACATTGTTTATAGCTCGGATGGGGAGTTGACTCCCGACCTTCGGAGTCCCTGCTACATAGTGAGCGTCTATGTACTCCTCTATTTTCATACCTCTCCCTATTCCCCGTGATTTGAGGTTTACGTACTCACCCTGACACGATAATCTAGTGAAAAAGTACATATCCTCTACTTCAATCCTCAATGGTTGCCCATCGAGGTTGAAGCTTTCATTGTCAGGGTCCCAGTAACCCACGAGCATCTCAAGCAACCTCACCTGGGCCCTCATCCCTTTGAGTGCCCAAAATTTATATAAGCCACATCTTTTTAAGGCCATTTGGGCCCTCAGATATTTTTCCACAACATCATCTACCTCCTCGTGCTCCCTTTCCCTCCATTCTAGCACCATCCTGCTAGATAAAAATCAAAATTTGAGTTAGCAACCATAGAAATTATTGATTACGGACTTGTATGTGAGATGCTTCATTTATAGTCGCGTATAGGGCTGGGTATACGCATCCTATAGTTTTCACAGTCGCGTATAACCCCATGTATACATGATCTGATAAATGGTAGCCCGCATACACCGAGTTACCCAATTTGCACCCTAATTTACTCAAAATTTGAAACCTAATTTAAAAATTCAATCCACTAGAAAGGAAGAGGAGTGGAAGAGGAGTTACCTGGTCCAGACGGTTTCTGATTTCGTCGCCTGACGCTCCTGCAATCACCAGTTGAATCTCGGAAGTACTTTGGTCTAATTTTCACTATTTGGGTAAAAAGTCAAAATGACATAGTAATTTTTGGTTTTGTTACTATTTATAACAATTTTTACTTACTTTCTATAGTTTTGAGACATTTTTTCGCCTAATGGACTAATACAAAAGTGGATTGAGGTGGTTTTTGTAGTTTTCACCAAGGATTCTTTCAGATTTCAACGTTATGTTGGTCGTTCGTAACCACGGGCAGGCATTTTCACTACCCAACATATATTATAGGTATCCATTCCATCATGCATTTTTTCATTGTCCTATAACCGTCACCTTTTATGCCTTAGGTACGAACCCATTTGTTGCAACATAGAACCTTCCATCTGCTATAAGTGGTGTCGTTATCAAGTGGTAGAGACTTACCAAACATGGGTGCCCTAGTTAGATCTCTTGCTTCATTTGGTTCCCATGCAGAGATTTTTTTCATAAGACTGGGAGTCTCTTATAGCTAGTACATGAATTTATGTTGAGCCTCATTTCTCACTCATAAATATGTCGCCTTATACCTAGAGGACTCCCAAACGAGTTTAATTTAAGCTCTTTTCCAACTTGTCTTCAAAAAGCGAATAGATTGTCGAGTGAACTTGTCTCTTTCACACTCGTAAATTGGATTTGAAAGGACGTATATTTGGCACAATTTTATCCCTTTTTCACACCAAGTAGACTAAATGTCATGAAAAAGGATATTTTTTGGCGTTAATTTGTGATTGCATCTCATGCCCTTGCTTGCAGCATTGAGCCTTTAGTCGATTCTCGCTTTGTGTTATAAACTATTTTCCTCAGCGGTCTTTGCATCCTCAACCAAGCAAAGCCTCATTTATATCCTTTGCAATCTGACACCCTATATCCAGGAGGGAACATTCCCCAGAGTGTCCATCTCCCGCATGCATCTCCTTACATTGAGCATAGGTACGTTCCATTGCTGGAACTAGTTTTGCTTACTTGTGACAATCGTTTCCTCCTTTGTATCATAGCATTCATTTGTCCATGAAAAAAACAAAAAAAATGGGCGGGAAGGGAGTATTATATTATATTGGTAGCAGTCGTGTCGCCTTTGAACATAACACAAAGTTATTGAGTTCATTTATCGTCATAATTTTGGGATTAGCATGGCCTTAGGAAGCTGAGCTCATTACATAGTCTTCTCTACCGACTGGTTACTCTTCTAGTCCCTATAGTGAATTTCATTGATGCCTCCTGCATCTCATTGTTTCATTATTGAGTCTATGTTGTCGGAGTCTTCCATATGTCTCTTTCTCTCAGTCAAAGGAAGTCTATCAACCTGTATCATCCATTTCTCAAAATTCTTGACTTTGCATGTCAGACATACCCTCGATTTGTCTCAAAATCACATGATATTGTAGTCCTATCACGCACCCTGGTCCTACTTTCATCAATGGTAGGTAACCTTGAACCACCAGTCGACATTTCATCATTGGTCGTTGACTAGGTGGTTTCCCTTGTGTTCGATGGCAAGACATATATTCACACATTAGGATTTGTGCAGTGTCTTGGACACCATTAGCCTTATTAGTGCTTTCCTCACCTTTGTCAACAGTTTTCCTCATTGGTTGTTATTCAAAGGGTCTTTTTCGTGTACCGGTTTCACTTGTCACACGCTAAATATGCACAAGGTCATTGGTTCATGAACATTTTCTTCATTTGATTTCCTCTAAATCATGAAGCTCCTTCTTTATACCTCATGTTGAATGATGAGAGATGTATTAATGCTCTCCTTTCAGCAGGTCTCCTTCCATCGACTTCAGCTCATCTATTCTGGAAACGGGACCTAGAGTCTTATGAGTGCCTTGAGGCTTGCAGTCATTAGTGGCAGGTTCTATCACCATCAACAGTTGGGAATACATCAATGTCTCCTAATCGATGAATTCTTTAGGTGTTCGACACCGACTCCTTTATTCACACTTGTAAGATTGTACTCGATGCATTGATACCTACTTTCATTATCAGTAGGTTGTCTTGCATTTGTTAATGGTATACCTCAATGACCGGTAATCAAACGATGTCTCATTGTGTTCGACCTCAACTCCTTTATTCACATGATGTAGAATTGCACCCTTGGCGAATTGTGTAGAAGACTTGAAGACATCAATATGCGGTCGCAACTTTCATGAGTTGTTGCTTCATTTTCATTGAACCAGTACCTATATGACTTCAGTGATCATGGGAGATGAGATTGTACTCCATTGTATACAGATATCTTCATATTGGTTTTGAGACTGGTTCTACTAGGCCTTGTTCGTGACTGTGACAGCCTTTGGCATGTAACCGCATTTGTATTTTCCTATTCATGGCCACGGATAGTTGTTTGGTATATTTTCACATTGATCTGCAGTGTAATTCTATTGGCAGCCATGTATGCAAAGTCAGTGCAGAATGTAATGAACAAATAGTTCTTCCAGTTGGTTCCCCATCACTCCACTTCTGGGTTGTTTATAATGTATTTCGGCCATCGTAGATACTCCTCTGACCTCACACATTATGGGGCATCTGTTATAGCAAGATTTTCCTCACCCTATGCAATCTTGCACAGAAGTTATTTTTCCATTTCCCTATGCAGACTTCTCATCCCTGTTTGTAAATCCAAGAGATAAAAATACATATTTTCCACATGTACGCACCTTGCCTACTATACAACATGTGTATATGGAAGTTACACCACTAGCCCGTGTACATCAGGATTTATGCCCAAAAAATGAAAATTAGTGTCGGGTTTCCATGTCACGACAAGAGATCTATGATCATTGTCCTTCCATATACTTGAAACGTTTCAACTCGACCCTTTAATTCCATTTGAAGGCTTTAAATGGGCCAATTCCGAGCTATGGAAAAGAGGAGAAAGAATTCAACTGTGAGAGAAAAGTTACTCTGGAGAAATGATTTACTTCATATTGAGTCTACATCCCTTTGTCCTTTAAGTCTAAACACAGTGTTCAACCCCCGAGAACTTCATTGTCTCTCTTCTTTGAGCTTTCCTTTGGTGGAGGATTGAAGTGGTGGAGGCCCAGCTGGAAGGAACTTAGTTTATCGGTTTTGAACCGTGCCAACATGGAAGTCTGTAACATTTTCACTTATGTTGATCATATATTAATAGAAATACTCTTTTCCTGTCCAATTGATATCTTGAAAATATTTGAATTATTATTCCATGGGCGTATTTGTCATGTTTATTAATGGATTATGCTATTGAATGTGATAACATCATTTATTATCACCATATGCTTGCTTTGCTTGGTTGTTGAGGACTAGTTACAGGTATATTGCTTCAGGTCAAGTGCTCAATGGTGAACTTCATAGAACGTATGGACGAGGTAGGCATTTTATCGTGTCTTGCTAGCATATTCATTTATATAGCGTACTTGAGAATAGAGTTAATTTCTGTAGTCATTTTCATCTGTTGTGGTTTACCCTAGCCATAGAGAGATTTTTGTCGTAACAATTGAAGGTGATGATTTCCTAGGTGATGACTCGACAGCCAAAATCATAGGACGAGGAAAATTCAAGTTGAAACTCATGGATGGAAGGATTATAATAATCCCTAGTGTTCTGCACATCTCAGGATTGGCCAAAAATTTGATTTTTGTAAGAAAAATGGATGAAGCAGGGGTAAAAACAGTGTTTGAGAAAGAAACCTACAGGAAGGTTCGAAGGGAAAAGGTGTTGTTGAAGGGAGTTAGGATTGGAATTATGTATAAGCTGTTGGGAAGCACTATTAGTGACAACTAAAACATTTACGTTGTTCCTAAGATTGGAGATGAAGAAGAAAAAACTCCTACATTATTTAGAGAAAAGACCATGTTGTGGCATCAAAGACTAGGGAATATCAAAGAGAAGGGCCTTTGAGTACTACAAGGTAAAGGTATGGTTGAAGGTATGGCCAAATTCTCTTTGTATTTTGATTTATGTGAACATTTTTTATATGGGAAGAAAAATCATGTAAGATTCTTCTCTGGTGCTATAAGGGCAGAGGGAATACTACAGTTGGTGCACATTGATGTGTTTGGACCTGTGTCGATTCCATCATTGGGAAAATTTAAGTACTATGTCTCATTTATAGATGACTTTGTGAGGAATACATGGATTTATTTCCTCGGGAAGAAATCTGAAATCTTTGACAAATTCAAAGAGTTTAAGGCTCTTGGGGAGAATTAGAAAGTGAAAAGAATTAACGTGTTGAAGACGAATAATGGTGGATAATTTTGTGGAAATGAATTCGAGGAATTCTATAAGAAGTGTGGTAAAGAAAGGTAGAAGACTAATCCATACACATCTCAACAGAATGTAGTTTAGAAAGGATGAACATGACGTTGATGGAAAAAGCAAGGAGCATGCTTAGTGGTGTTAGGTTAGGACATGAATTTTAGGCATAGATAGTCGGTCCTGCAAGTTACCTAGTCAACCGATCACCCTCATCAATGTTGGATGACAAGACTCCACATGAGGCATGGACTGGTAAGAAACCCTCTCTTACACATCTCATGGTATTTGTTTGTAATGCCTATGTACACGTTCTAAAGCAAAACATGATTAAGTTGGATAAAAAGGCTAAAAAGTGTATCTTTATTAGTTATAAAGATGGTCTAAAAGTTTATAAGCTTTGGAACCCAGAAAGTAATAAGGTAGTATATATCCAAGATGTGGTATTTGAAGAAATCAAAGATGTTGTCAAATAGGAAGTCCTACCAAGGGAGAAAGAACCAAAGAAAATAGAGTTTGAATTGGAGGATAATGAATCAGACTCTATAGAAAAACAAGAATAAAAAGAAGAAGAGCCTCATACTCCAATATTGAGGAGATCAGTTTGGGAAGGACGGAAACCATAAAGGTATACTCAACTTGATTTTCGTTCAAATTTTGCTTTGTTTATTATTGATGATGATCCTAGAACTGTTAGGGAGGTAGTGGATTCAGAGGATGGAAAACTTTGGAAATAGGCCATGGCATAAGAAATGGCAGCGTTGGACAAGAATGAGGCTTGGGATCTAGTGAAGATGCCAACCAAAAGGAATCATATTGGTAGCAAATGGGTGTTTAAGAAGAATTTTATTGCAGAAGGCAAAGTGGAGAAATAAAAATCTCGATTAGTAGCAAAAGGTTATTCCCGAGTAGAGGGAATTGACTTTGGTGAATTTTTTTCTCTTGTTGTAAAGTTAACTTCTATTAGATTTGTTTAATCTGTTGTTGTTGCTTTTGATTTTGAAGTATAACATATGGATGTGAAGACAACATTCCAACATGGGGATATGGAAGAAGAAATCTACATGAAGTAGCCATAAGGCTTTGCAATGAAGAGAAAGAAAGATATGGTATGCATGCTGAAAAATTCCTTGTATGGGTTTAAATAATCACCAAGGATGAGGTATAAAAATTTTGATACTTATATTTTGGGACCTGGCTTAATAAAGAGAAAAGCTAATCACTGTGTGTATTTCAAATTATTCGGTGATTGTCTTATTTATTTGTTCTTGTATGTGGATGATATGTTTATGATAGGAAATGACAAGGAGATTATCTAGGATGTGAAAACTCAGTCATCCTCTAAATTTGACATGAAGGATCTTGGTGCTGAAAATTTCATTTTGGGCATTGTTGAGGAAAACATATGAATTTATCTTACTCAAGAATTTTTGAATCTTGCTTGGCTAAGGCAAGATAGTCGGGAATATCACGCTATGTTTATAGCCTCAAAAGTTGTTTCCCAATCCACAAGTATTAGTTACAAGGGCTTAGGCTGATTTTTTTTAAATAAAAGATTGCTGCAAAATTCAACATTTTAATACAATTTTCTGAATATAACAGATGCAAAATTAAATGTGGAGACAAAAGCAAAAATACCAAGTCACATATTAACACAGATGAGACAGAATAGAAATCTCTTATTTCGTTCCAAGAAATCAAAAGAATCGTTCTCTTTACAAAAATCCCTTCAGGAGTTTGGACCAAAGTAAAACTTAGATATCCCCAATCAAAAACCATACAAAAGGACTCTGACGGGAAGTAAAAAAATTGAACTTTAAAATCTGGATCAGCTTGCCACAGATTGTTGCCCACTTAACTCTGCACAATATCCTTTATCAATCATGAAATTTAATTCATAAAAAGACAAGTCTACACAGACTATCAAAGATAGATCAACACCTCTGAAAACGAGTGTCTGAATGATGTAATTCAACTTTGAATCTTGTTGTCTACAATAGGACCATGTTGTCATAAAAGAGAATTAGGCTTTTAATGAATTGAATAATGAATGAAAACTGAACTATATCAATAAAACTCAAGAGCAAACCTTAGTATGTTTTCTCCTTCTATGATCCCCTTGTTCTTCCTTCTCATTTTTCTTTTATTCATTCCAATTTAGTTGAAGTAGTTCAACTACTTGTTTTAGTTAAGTTAACTAAAACTCAACTAACTTTTAGTTTAAGGGAAGAATTAATATAATAATAATAATAAGGGTCTTTTAATAAATAATAACTAGTAGGTGGGACCCCTTGTGACTCCCTTTAGTTTCTTAACAAAATAAACATAACTAGTCGATCAATCAAACACATCCCTCCTTGTGACTCCCATAATCATTCTCACAATTTGAAATTTTAATATCAAATGATATTTCAAATTATATCCAAACATATAATATCCAAAATATCCAAAAATAGAATGTTGTCCAAAACCTTCAGCGGTCCACTTTTCTCAATAAAACAATAATAAAATATAATCAAAAACCGTATTTTCAACTTTGATATGCAATTTTCCCTTTGTTGTTGCTATCCTCTTTTGACTTTCCTAAATTAGCCTTAGGCTGTGTAGATCCTTGAGGCTTGATCTCATTGATGACATGAGAACAGTCATCTTTCAAGTGCATGCGGGATGAAACATATTTGGTTGAATCACTTGAGGGAGAGGAGGGGGTAGCAACATATTTTCCTTTGTCATGCATGTGGTGGGCTTTGGTTTTGAGTCTTTTGCTTGCGTCGAAGGACTGTACAGGTGAGTGTGCAGGGGCAATCTGGACATTTGGGTTAACAGGTGCAGGAGAAGCAAGTAGAGACAAATTTGTCTAGCCACGATGTTGAGAGACTGTTGGGTGAACAATCTCCTTCCATCTGTCATTCTCGGGAACTTCAGGTTGTAACGAAACATGAGGGGGCACAGGGATACCAGGGACATGTTGGGGTTGGAAGGGAGGCTTCTCTAGTCTAGGTTGGACTACCCCTTGTCCAATCCAATTGAAAAATACATCTCGAAAGAGCTGGTTTAACTCTTGAGGATCTGCATCGAAATGTGTTGAGAATATGGTCCTTCTAGGCCATCTGTTCCAATTCCCCCTGCCCCTATTATTTCATCCATGACTTACTCTGCTAAAGAAGCTCATCCTCTATGTAGCATTTATTAGCAACTAGATTCTTAAACAAACCATACATGACATCTCTTGATATGAAACAAAGTTTGGCTCAGCAATCACATCAGACCCATGCAATCCAATCCATAAAATTCATTCAATAATTGTTAATGAGCAAGGGGTGAATTAGGGTTCTGGGATATCTGAGAGGATTGTATTGAGCGAAAAAGTGAGAAAATGAAAGGGAGTAAGAACATGATTACTGCTCAACAATTCATTGAACAATTGACTCTGCAACAATAACCAAATCATATCAGTTGTGATCCATCTCTGTGTCATTTCTTAATCATTGTAATACAAAGTTTTAATTTAATTTTAAGAACAGGGCATGCAAAATGAATCTCAGATTGTGAGGGGATTTGTATTGAGCAAAAAAAGTGAGAAAATGACAGGGAATTTGATGGATATTGTTCATAAAATAAATTAAATAAATCAACAATCATAACTCTGTTCAAAATTAATCCAAAAAGCATCCACTTCCAAGACCAACATTCATTGTTCCTCAATTGTATACAAAATTTCTTGTTGTTTCAATAATTAAATTTCCCAGAATTCCTTAATTTATAACAGTCTGTGCAGTTATAACTTATACAAACTTTTTCCATTCAACAATATTGTTTATTAAAATGTTGATCTCTTCCTTTTAAAATAAACAAAACATGCACAACAATATGCTCAACATTTTATCCCTGGAAATCAATAATGCACCATGATAAACAATCAAAGGTCATTGTTCATCAATTACAATCTGGCATGATTTAAATGTACACAGGTGTCTTTTCAAAAATGTGGACAAACTTAAAATCATGCCTGATCATACACAGGTCTTCAATTAATCAATCGACAAAATCTTGAATTGATAATAACAATCAACCCAAACGTAAACCCCGAGCTTGATCTCTGTGGTTATAACTTCCTCTTTAAACAATTGATAGTCGGCACGATGATTCCAATATAGATATATCATATATGAAGTGAACATAACCAAATTGGCACACAGACACCCCTTTTAACTTTCCATAACCCTGATCAGGCTTAGTGAAATTCACACAGGTGTCTTCTTATGCAATCAAGACCACGCTGAATAAAACACAGTGAGTGAAACCATAATGAATAGGAATACATTCCTTGACTGTATGAAACCGCTCATTTTCATTCTTATTTGTTCAAACAATTTTATCATAGAAGAATCAGACAGAGACTCGACGAGAGAGCATGTGTCTTTAAAATTCCATAACCATTTAACTGATAAACCAATACTTGACAACCCCAAAAGGTGCCCGAGGAGAGCACGGACAAGTCAAATTCTAAATCGATCTCTATCAAAATCAAATGCAGGGAGGAAACACAAGCCCATTTGTCCCTTTAAACAAAAACACAGAGAGTTGACGGTCTTCCAAGACTTATATCCATTTCACCATCAATTAACCACCACAGGCCAAAAAAACAATTTTGAAAACGAAACAGCAGTGAGTCGCACACATTCTTGTGAGAGAACACCAAGATATAACTTGTATTAACGTTCGGGGCCAACCAGGAATGGATCTTGGGATGCTTTCAGTGAAAAGATAGTAATAACGGGCTTTCAACCACAGCTCTGGGTTTAAAGAAAATCACATACCAATTGTTGGTAGTTGCTCTACAACTGGCTAAGGATTACGATGACAACCGAGAGGGAAATGAGTTGACAGACACTAATACACAGAATGGTGAAATAAAACCCTCAACCATCAAACTTAGATCCTTATTGCACCAATGTCACTGTTATTCCAAAGATACCCATCATAAAACCACACTGACCGATCAAACAACCAACGCACAAACTTGATAATACACATTTATTTTCTTACAGTTTCCAACATTTTACAATCATCACAAAGAGCCATAACACCACATTTACATATAGTCGAAAATCTCAACACGTAGAATCTGAGCATCATTGAGCCACCATTTGGTTCATAAAACAAAGACTACATCATGGATGGAGAGAAAAGATTCATACTTGTGGGAAGAACGCTTAAATGACGAGTTGATAGAGCTTTTCCTTCCAAAAAACCTGAAAACGCGGAGCTTCATAACCAACAAAGTGAAATTGCAACAATGGAACAATGTTAGGGTGATGGGCGTTAGTGAAGGTTTGGAGTGGCGTGCAGTAAATTCACATCGCTTCCATCACCTGGCCCCATTCAATTCAAAGTACAAGACATCTCAATAAGCATAACATCCACCAATAAATCAAACCATATAACCAATGCATAATCAATGCCAATCCATCGTAATATCTGAGACCATATCTATTGTGTAGTGCGCCACCCAAGCTATTTCATACATTAACCCTTGCCATAACTCCACACAATAATCCAAATCAACATTGTTATATGTGACTCCATTGAAATTTGCATAGCTCATTAACCAAACCATAGTATAATAGTTAGGACTAACACTTAATTCTTTCATTCAAAATTTGCATATAGTCTTTTATTATAGCTCAAGGATTAATACATAGTTTCTTTCCTTTTGTTTGAACTATAGAACCTTTCCATAATTCCATTTGTTTTGATCACGCTACCATTAAGTATCCCTTGCATATATGTGGCTAAGTAATCAACATAAGAAGTAGTAACAAGGTTATATCATAGCAATTGTAAACAACATGATCCTCATACCCATAGAAATTGTTCCGCTCGCAAGCGATTATCCAAAAGCATTCCACAATAATGCATTATCCACTTATTATCACACCAAATGAAACCAAGACTGCATCGTAAAAAATGTACGACTATGTAGGGAACAACATCAAAACATGTGTAATATGTCTATCCTTGCGCCTCTAGTCTACAAGGGGGTCCCACCTACTAGTATTATATTATTATCATAGTTAAATAATTGCGCTTTAGCAATACTTTGCGAGCGAAATTCATCGTTACGATTTTAATCCTCAACAAATTGGTGACTCCACAGGGAAATGTGTTTCCAATAGATTAAGAACTCGGAATATCTGGTTTCGCAGATCAAGTAACATCATATCAAGAAGATATAAATCAAAATGATTATGCAACATGGGGAAGTGAGCAGATTTAAGAGAATAATGACCGGTAATTTGGGAATAACTCATGGAAGTGTTAAGTATGAGGGGGTTTATCCCTGTAAGCATAATCATTCAAGTAAAAAAATGTTCTTGACTTCCAAGAAAAAAAAATTATGAACTTGCTCTTTTGAATCTTGAAATGGATGAAGAAAAGGAAAGCATAAGAGGGATAAAACTGTTGATTATGGTTGGTTGT
>ML812382.1:59592-79973 GCA_009831015.1 Picea engelmannii
TTGATTACAGGTTGATGCATGGTTTAGGTTTATTGGTACATGTTTACAACGGTATATCTCACAGTGATAGTGTGACAGTGGTTCCATCATTCTACTTTTACTTCAGGGCAGTTGGATGGGGCAAGGACAGGTGGTTGTAGCCACCTTCCGGTTGTAGCCGGAGAACATAGGGGGTTGTACCCTCCTTCTGGTTGTAGCTAGAGAATTGGGGAGTTGGAAATTCCCTCATGTTGTAGCCTGAGAAACTAGGGGGTTGGAGCCTCCTTCCAAATGCAGCTGGAAAACAAAGGAAGTTGGTGCTTCCAATGAATGTAATTCTTCAAGACATATAAGATAAAGCATTTTGTGGTTTTCTCCCGATTTGGGTCTCCACGTAAAACATTGGTGTACTATGTATGTGTGTGATTGTTCATTTATTATTTCTCATTATTGGATATTAATTCTACATTACACTTGGATTATTTGGAGAAAAAGGATTATAATTACGCTATTACTGATTCACCCCCCCTCTTAGTAATCCAAAAAAAACCAACTATCTTATAAAACAACAGTTGAAGTAGACAAAAATTTCAATTATGCTTTCAAGGGGAACATCGTGATAGATGTGTAACTCAATTGTTATTGATTAATAATACTTTTGAGAAGCGTCGTTGTGGCAAAACTAATCTAACATTTTATTTTGACAGGAAATGAAGTCAAAAAGAACAGAAAGCAAGAAATGTCATAGCAGAAATGAAACAAAAAAATTGAAATAAATAGAAATGAAATGACAGAAATGTAAAAACATAAATGAAAAACTACTATAATATAGAAAACATTTCATACATCGTTAAACTTTTCAAGTCAGTTCCATGTATGTTTTAAGTGGGAATCGTTAGTGCTGTAGGAAAACAATTGCTCTTGTAAGTCCTTCAGAATGTAAGAATTTGCGCCCAGGACAAAAGCGATCTTAAAAGGACCCAACCATAACTTTTGAAACTTTGAATGCATTCCTCTATCAGCATGAGATGAATCCCACAACAGTACCTTCTCATTGACTTTAAATTTGATAGCCTTGACACTCTTGTTGAAATATTTTTTAACAGTCTGTTGTCTTCTCTTTATATTATCCAAGGCAAACGTCCTTTGCTCCTCTAAATCCAAAAGTGAATTCATTCTTTGAGAAACATCAGAAGAATTTAATTTAGCTGGCAAAATTTAAAATCCAAATTGAAACTTTGAGATGTTTCGCCCAGGGAAAAGGGGACCGATAAGATAAAATAAAACTCGAAGTCTAGTTGGTCGATAGGAGGTCTCATTATGAGCCGACCTATTAGGTCGACGGGCATGTAGCAGTATGACACTACCGTTTATCTGGTCACCAAACTAGGGTAGTGGCTCTTGGTGGCATATCCAAGAGAAAGGGGTCTCATCACGAGCCAACCTTCTCATTTACGTGAAGTGCTTGTGGGTAATGTTGCCACCACTAGTCACCATGCCAGGATTGTGTCCCCCAACTATTCTCTTGAATAGAAAAAGCAATAAGACAAAGAATAAAATGCATTGAATGGGCTAGGAAACAGTGGCATCCATGAAAAGGTGTATCTCTCCCTCTACATAGGCACCCACAGGCAATACCTACATTTCCTTGTTATCACCACACCTCTTGCCCAAACATTCACCTACACCATTTCATACACCCGCATGGACTAGATTGCTCTTCACTTGGGAAACACCCCAAACTTAAGGAGGATTAGCCCAATAGGACATCATGAGACCCTCTCCAAACCTGGCTTGTTAAACTACATAACATCTTTGAGCATTTGTTTGGGTAAAGGGGGGTTTGATGCACATGTTTGGGTAATTTGATTATTAGATGTGATTGAAATTGCTATGATACTTGTGACTTATGATCCCATGGAGGGCGTACTTGTTGTTGCTGCAGGACCATGCCCGGTGGATAGGTACATATGGGGAGATGATTATCTTGGACCTCCATGGGGCTAAAAGCCCACCAGATGGATGTTGTGACCCCAACCAGGGGCAGAGAGACACCAGAGGAAGACACCGGGAAAGAAGAAGGATGTTTCCCCGAGACACTCTGGTAGGCCTAGACCCAAGGGGGTCTTTCCCTTCCACCATGAGATTGGCCCTTGAAGGCCCCTAACGTCATCATATTGACCCTTGACGTCATCAGTTAGGGTTTGGCATGAGGACGTTTTGGTGCTAGTTGGCATGTGCGACAACTTTTGAGGCCTTGTTAGGCCTAATGTTTCACACTTGAGGCCTAATGTTCCATTATGGGGCCTAACGTCACCTTAAGAGTGGAATGATGTCATCCCTAAAGTCAAATTAAGGCTTTGATTGTTAATTTTATGTAAAAATTGGATTTTTGATGTAAACTGGCCATGTCGGCCTTTTGTAACCTAAAAGATAATTAAAGGTAATTGTCATTGTATAAATAAGAGATAAAACTCTTGTAATTTTTCATAATTCACTCATCACTTAAGTGTGGGTCTGAAATCCGGCCTTCTTTAAGGTTTCTTGGCTAAAATTAGTGGTGCACACTTCTTGGAGGAAGCATTTATTGGTGTGTTTTGGCAATTTTCATGTGGAGGATCTTCAACTAGGGTGATTTGCTTGATTATTCTTGGTGAAGTAAGTGAAAAAAATGCATTTCTTTATTGTGAATGAATGCTTATGGTTAATTTTACTTGTTTCATGTCTAAGATTATGAAATTTCTTGCTTGAAACACTAGGGGAAAGACATATGTTGTTATCTTTTTCCCTATAATCTTCCATGTGCTAAAATTTCTTGAAAGGCACCTAACTTGAAGTAGATACTAGAGCCCTATCATTGTAGCACTCTAGTAACCCTACTTCCATGCCCAATTGCATATTTTATTACAAATTTTTCAAGGAAATGAGAAATCGCTAGGGCCTAACCATTGTTACTTCCTAGCAATTATCTCTTGGAGGTGGATTTTTTAGGCCTTGGGATACCAACACCTTTCTTATCCTCTCCATCCATTTGACATGCCATTATCATAGCTATCTTTCCTCTAAGATTTGTTGGTGCCATTAGTGACTCCATTTACCCTAGAAAGGCACTAGACTACCATCTACAAGTGTTGATTGATCAAACAAACACTCATACTTTTATCCTTGAAGCCTTTACTAACATTTTCTAACCGTAAATTAGACTAACTCCCAAGCTAAATTGCTGCTGTAGCAAAACATTGTTGCAGTCATACAAACATACATTGATTTGATACATTTACATACATAACTTGCACTAAAACCATTCAAAACTCAATTGTGATAATTGTTGGTCAATCTACTAGGTAAGTGCTAACTTTGTATGGTGTTTTTTTGCACTTTTGTCCATTAGAATTTGTTGTTGTTGCAAAATATTGCTACAGCCATCTCACTGCATCAAATTCCCTGCAAAAGTGACATTAAAAGCTAGCTAAACATTGCCAACTTTGCTTGTGACAATTTATTATCAATTTGCATAGTCGAAGTCACTTTTCTTGTCTTTTTCAAGCAATTTCAAGGAACGAATCACGTGGTTGTTATAAAATATTAATTGTTGTTATAAACTATTGCATTGCTGCAAATTCATATCAACTAGCTTACATTGTGAAGGTGTATTGTCTTATGAAGTACTAACAATCATTTGGTACTTGGAAAGTGCCCCGTTTGCCTTGTTGTCTTGTTCTGGGAAGGTACACAATATTATCCATTTGATTCATCCTTTAAGACATAAAATCAACCTTTGATTTGAGTGATTTTTGAGAGGGGAAGGATTTCCTTGTGACTACTTGCCTTAGTCTTCTTAAACCCCCAGGTGATCGGGGACGTCTCCCCTGGGGTAGCCTTGGCATACTCCTAAATAGAAAGGGATCTCCTATTAAGGTGACAGTGATAGGTTATTCCCAGTTATGCCAATTTTGTATGGCTTTTGGGCAAGTACAAATTGTGCAATAACAATACTGACGTTGGTTGGTAGGGCTCATGGTTGTCAACTTGGAAAAAGGTTCTTGTAGGAGTGGGCCTCAACAAAATGGTCCTCACTACTCACTTCTTCGCCTGGTAGGTACTTTGTCGAGAGGCTGGTTTTTCTTGAAATTTCATACACCCTCAGATGTAGAGAAGATCATTCACAAATCTTGGTTCATTGATTCTTCACCTATGTTGTTAAAAAATTGGTCGCCCCTATTTGATGCTGAAAGAGAAAGGGTGGATGTTCTCCCTATTTGGGTTTGGCTCCTGGGATTGCCGCTTGAGTTTTGGAATGAAAACTGCTTCAAGGTTTTGGGAAACCTTATGGGTACCTATTTGGATGTTGATTGGTCTTACAAGGAGATAGGTGCTCATAGTATGGCTCGAATTCTGGTCTCTATCAACCTGCAAAGAGGTTTGGATGCAGATTTGGAGATTGTTGCAAGTAATAGGTCCTTCATTCAGAAGTTAGACTATGAGGGGGTTCCTTTTCGATGTCATCATTGTCACCTTCTTGGGAATTTAGCTAACAAATTCTTGCTCCCCTTTAAGGGTCGGAGGAGGGAAAAAATGATCAGGGTTTTCAGAAGTCAGCTGCAGGCTCGGATGAGAGATCCTCTTCGACAAAATCTATAAAATTGGAGCCAAAGGATAAAAATCCATCGTAGTTCGAATCATCTTCCTTGGTGGTCGTGGGTGAAGCAAATATGGATCTTGCGATTGTGCCAGCATAGGAAGCTACGGGTAGGATCTGTCCTCATCCAAACATCCATCTTAGTTATCCATAGGTCCAGGATTTAAGCGGTTCCTGGGTATGCCTCCTTCTCTTTCCTGTTTTCCTTTTATTTTTCTATCTTCCTTTCATTCAAATGAAAATTCTTGGGTTTGGTCTCTAAGGTCTTTAAATTTCCCTGCGGAGTTAACTTGGTCCCCCCCTTTTTCTTCTCCCGCTCCTCCGCTCGCACTCTATTCTTTAGCCGAAGCCCGTAATTCAGATATTTCCCTTTCCTCTTCCCCAGACTCCTCCTTGGATCACAAAGAGGAGATTGTTAGGTACCACCTCAGAAAATCACCTAATCRYTGATGGGGGTGGGGTTAGTAATGGTCATGCAAGCCTTGGCGATAACCCAAKTCTTCCTACTAGGTGCCCGGGAAGGGGTCRAAAATTCCACCTMCTTAAATACCAGAAAAAACCTTTGGTAGATATGGCGGYTGGAAGACAACTTTCTATCAYAGGGGYACTTAGAGAATTGTCATCCCTAGAAGGGGTTGACCCATGRAATTCCTCTCCTTTAATTGCAGGGGTTTGGCGAGCTCRTCCAAAAAATCAACCTGAAAAAGGTTGGTAGAAGCCAACCACCCAGATATCATTTTTTACAAGAAAATTTAGGGGAGGAAGAATAGATCACAAAATGTTTGGAGGGATTTTTGAAGTCTTGGARTTTTATTGGRTCTGATGCAAAAGGAAGGTYTGGAGGACTAGCAACTGGGTGGAACAAACATACTCTAAAAATTATAAATTCATGGGYCTGTGAGTCTGGCCTTGGAKTTGTGTTCTATTCAGAAAGCTTGGCCATTTCTTTCACAACTGCAAATGTTTATGGCCCCTATTTAGAACGCGTTCCTTTTTGGGAAAACCTTATGGGTAATTCTTTGATCTATTCTAGTTTTCTCATGCTGRCAGGAGATCTAAATTTCTCTCTGGGTGTTGTGGAGGTTTGGGGCCCAAGAACCCGACYAGACCCTCTATCAGATTACTTTACAAATCTAATGGTGGCCAACAATCTGATAGATGTTGATCCTATAAAACTAAGGCCAACTTGGAGAAATATGAGAGTTGGAGAAGATAGAATAACCAAAAGAATGGACTGCTTCTTAGTATMTGAATCATTCGTGGATGGTCATTTTCAATTTYGTCAATGGGTGGGAAGTGGGGGAGAATATAATCATTTCCCCATTTTTYTGGAAGCTGTTGGAGGTTCTCAAAAACCTCCCATTCCTTTCAAATTCAATTCTGAATGACTCAAAGATGAGGATTTCATCAATCTGGTCAAAGAAATTTGGAGGMATTTTGATCRCGATTCGAATGAGTTAGGTGCAGTTCCATCAAAATATCAAAGCAGTCAAGAAGTTCACTATTGAATGGGTTGTCAATAAAAGAAAAAGGGATGAGCAAGAGCTTTTGGAGTATGAACATGCCTTGCAKGTTTTTTATGAATCAAAAGGATGGGGTCTATCCTCTCCAAAATCCAAATTGGCTCTAAAAGCTCTCGAAGAAAATCAGAGGAAACTACTGGAAGAAAGAGAAGTGGMTTGGCGTCTTAAAAGTAGGGCTACTTGGCTTTCTAATGGGGATGAGAATACAAAGTTCTTCCATGCTTATGCAAAGGGATGGAAAACCAAAAATACAATTTGGAGTCTAAACGACCCCGAAGGYAGGACAGTCACATCCTCTGATGATTTGGCTCATCTAGGAGTGGATTATTTTCAAAGTCTTTACAAGGATGACRAGAGGGTTTCRATAGGCCAAATTGTAAGAATTGCAGGCTACTTTCCAAGATTCATTGACGAAGAATCTAATAGATCCATGTTCGAGGAATTGACAAAGGAAGAGTTAAAGACRATCTTGCATAGTTTTCAAAAGGACAAAAGTCTTGGCCGTGATGGYTGGACTGTGGAATTCTTCCTCGAGTTCTATGAGGTTATCAATCAAGATATTCTAGCAGTGGTGGAAGAATCTTGAAGTCAAGGGCACATCTTTTCCCCCTCAAATTCAACTTGCATTGCCCWCATCCCAAAATCGGACAATCCTCTGTCCTTGAATGAGTTCAGGCCTATATCACTATGTAATTGCATATACAAGGTGGTGGCCAAAGTTATAGCTCGTAGACTAAAAGAYCTTCTTTTAGAAAAAATCTCAAAAGAACAATTTGGCTTTCTGGAGAGAAGACAAATCCATGAAGCTACARGGGTGGCACAAGAGGGTATGCATAACGTCAAGACAAAGAAATAAAAAGGGKTCATCCTAAAAATTGATCTTTCTAAGGCCTATGACCAGGYAAGTTGGCTATACATYAGATTGATTCTCACTCATTTGGGCTTTGATGTCCCCTTCATAAACTRGATTATGGGCTATATCTATTYAGTTTCCTTCGTAGTACTTATTAATGGTGTGGCCTCTCCTTTCTTTCGRTCTGAAAGAGGATTGYGATAGGGATGTCCTCTTTCAGACCGAAAGAAAGTAGAGGCCCATGAAAAATCCCAAGGGAACTTTACCGRCATCCATATAGGGAAAAATCTTTTCATCACACATCTCCTTTTCATTGAYGATGTTMTGATTTTATGTAGTGGGAAGCAGWCAGAGGCCGATTCCCTCTCAGAGATTCTAGTTCTGTTTAATAGAGCTACATGAATGCAGATCAATATTCAAACATCTTCTTTATCTASAAATAATCTCTCTGTTGTAGAAATGGAGCAGTACAATTCTTTGTTTCCTTTTGAGCTGGTAGACTTTGAGAAATGGATCAAATACCCAAGTTTTCACCTCAAGMTTAATTGYTATAGAAAAGTGGACTAGGAATGGCTCATTGGAAAACCTGAAAAAAGGCTTAGGGTTTGAAGTTTCAGATGGTTTTCTAGGGTAGGAAAGMTAACTTTAGTGAAATCGGTGCTGGAAGCCATACCGGTTTATTGGAYGTCATTGGCTTGGATCCCTAAAGGAGTGTTGGAAAAGGTACGAAAAAAAAGTTTAACTTTCTCTTGTTAGGAAGCGAGGACAAACATGTCACCCCTTRGGTAAGTTGGAAGAGGTTGGCTACATCGAAATTGYTGGGAGGGTGGGGCTTAAAAAACATATTCCTTTTTGCAAAATCCCTAGCAGCAAAATCRGTTTGGAGGCTAATTGTGACAAAAAATCTATGGACTGAAGTAGTTTCCCATAAGTATATTAAGCCTGATATAGTGGAAGGGTGGTTGCGGAATACAACAAAAAAATCAACAAATTACTTAATCATTTGGAAAGCAGTGGTAAATTGCTTCTCGATGATAGAAGAGAGAATGGCATGGCAGATTGGTAACAGACTCARCGTCRGAATTGGCTCAGGTCAAAACCATATCTTGTCGGAAGATATTGTACAACAGATCCAGGAAAGGGGCTTTTTCCACCTAAACCAGATAACAGATCYAGGGATTTCCTCAATTTGGAATCAAGGATATTTGGATGTTTTCGAGGTGAGGCAGGGAACTYACCAGGCATAAATATGGTCAAACTACCTCTCGACCTTGAAAACTACACATAWCATGATCACAAATAGGGAGGATGAATTAGTTTGGAAACATGCAGAGCATGTATTTTACACACCCAAGATGGGGTATATTCAACTAAACTTTGACCTGTTACAAAGATAACCAACCTGGTGGTGGAAAATCCTTTGGAAGTCCAAGTGTCCTTTGAAAAGACGAATTTTTATGTGGTGCATATTAGAAAACAAAATTCCAACCTAGGATCAGATGAAGAAAAAGATGATTGAAGGACCAGGGTGGTGTTCTCTATGCAAAAATGAAGAGGAGATGGTGGGCCATATTTTTCTCTCTTGTCCTTTTTCCTTACGGGTTTGGAAAGAATGCTCCTACTTCTCATAATTAAACTATTCCCGGAGGGGCATTTTTGTAGAAGAGGCCTGGAGAATTTGGTCTTCAGATGCCAGTAAAAAGACATTAAGAGCTTTACCTTTGATTATCTGTTGGGAGTTTTGGTTGGCAAGAAACACGATAATCTTTTAGAATAGGATGGTCTCTCCAGAGTGCATTGTTGCACAAAGCCTAAGTATTCTGGAACATTTTCCTCAAGCCAAGGACTCTCCTCCAATAAGAGTTATTCACGAGGAACAAGTTGACAAAAAAATTCTTTGGGATTTTTTCGATGGAGCATCACAGAACAACGGACAAGCCTGTGGTGGTGGTGCGGTTATTTTTTTATCAGTTTCCCACCTCTTTAAAGAACGATGGGGCTTGGATCCGACTCAAATAACTACGCTGAACTTATGGCCTTAAAACTGCTTATTCTTTTCGCAAGAGGAAAGGGGGTGTCTTCACTACAAATTTATGGTGATTCGTTGAATGTAGTGAATTGGACTAGGAAACTTCAAAGATGTCACAATATAATATTAGCTCCTTTGATTGAAGAAATAGACAAGATTTTAAACAATTTTGACTCTTTTTCTATTCATCATGTCTAGAAAGAATGAAATGCTGATGTAGACGCTCTATCCAAATCTGGCATAGAGTTGGCTTTTGGGTCTTGGACTATCCAGGAAACAAAGGATTGGATCAAGACAAACTCTACACTTTCTCCTTGCATATAGACATCTCGGATGATCCTTTTTGTTCTTTCTCAATTGGACAACTTCAACATAAGTCGATTCTATTGTATATCTTGATGGACAACCTTGTCTTCAAAAGACAAACCTGTAGTTTTTTTGCTCAAAGAACAATTTTCACTTGCCTAGCACTACAACTCATTTTTTTTCCTCTTGGGCTCATGGATGTAAATGGGACCTTGGCTAGTTGTTCTTGGTTTGTTGATGGTGGGATGATCCTCTTTTTGTCTCTCAGGCTTCTCTGGGAGGAGGCGTTTTTGTCCTTTGTAAAAATTCTGATATTGCACTGCCTCTATGCAGAAACAACAATACATGTCCTGACATGTATCTACAAAATGTAATTCTATTCAATGAATAAATTTATGCTTTTTTCCGAGGAAAAAAAATACTAAATTATATTATATGTAATATAACTAATATATAATATACTATATTATATAATATAAATTGTTAGTTACAATTATATTATATAATAATATAATATATTGATAATGATGATCGATACCCATCGTTAATTATAATAATAATAACTAATTATATATGAGAATTGATTTATAATTATTATATAATATAATAACTAATTATATATATAGTTATTTATTTTATAAATATATTTTTAAAACAACAAATAATATAAAATGTTTATTATATTTTGAAATGATTTCATTATGATTTGAATTGTACTTTATATTGGCCTTGTCTAAACATTCGACTTTTTGAACTTTTTCACCGAAATATGACGATATAGATCGTGGTGAAATCTCCATTTTTTGTTATTTAAATTGCATTTTTGAATGCATAAATGGATTTAGCACCCTAAAAAACCCTCAGGGCACTCGAATTACACAGACTCAATCACTCAAATCTAGAGTTCCAACAATTTTTGGCCAGATTTCAGTAAAAACTGATCAGGAAATATTCCCGTAAAAACTCCAAAAAGTCGAACGTTTAGACTACATGCTTTATATTTAATATTCCAATAATATTTATCATATTTTCAAATGATTTTACCAAAAATTTAAAGAAGGTGAGATTTTTATATAATTCATTATTGTCTTTTTTTTAAAGCAAAAAATGAACTATTGATATCTATTACGTATATACAAAATTTTACAAACGCGATTTCAGGGGGTTTGCCAAAAATGAAACCAGGCTTTTCCCCCATAATTCAATATTACCAGGGTTTATCTTGAGCCTCTGGGCCAAAAATTCATCAACATTTAGATGGGACATACCATTCTTAATCGTCAAAATAATAAAAACAATGTTCAGATTGGGGCTATGACAGCCTGAACCCTGAATCATATCTAACAGACAAAAAAGACAAAACTGAGCTGACATTCAATGATTGAGAGGGGGTTGAGGGAAACCCGAAGCCGATTTCTGACGATGGCTGAAATTATGAACTGCTCCCTTCTTTGGTCCCTTGTTATGGCACGAGCTCGACTCTGACTTATCCTCTTCCACTAGTATGGGTCGCTCCCTTGTCCCTTCCATGCTTCCAATGTTCTCTAGATGGGTTGGTTTTTCTTTCTGGTCTCCTGGTGCCCTTTCATGAAAACATATGCCAAATTGTGCCTTGCAGAAGAGCTCAAATATTGCTTCCAGGACTCGCACTATATGTCGAGTGGCGACATTTTCCAGCTGTTGATGAACTACCACTTGGGAAACCATAGCTTTAGTGAGCCAGTGAACCTTGGTGAGGTGAAAGTACTTGGTCTCCCTGGTTCTTTTTTGCACAGGGTCTGGAACCCACTCCTTGGCTTCCGAGAGGATATCCTCGTCCTGAATCGCCCTTCTTTTACTATAGACCTCCTCTTGAATGTTCGACATCACCCTTTTTTCAATTGATGAGCAATGGTGATGGAAGCAGTTGTTGGCTTCCCCTACTGCTTTTGTTGCCCTGGTGCGCAACCTTAGTTTTCCTAGAGAAGGCCAACCCCCCATCCCTCGTTTTTGCTTGTGGTGGCCTCCGGTGTTGGTTGAATCCGTCTTTGCCATAGAGGCCTTGCCATGACTAGTGTCCATCCTTCTTAGTCACAACTTGAGTCTCGTTCTCTGCCACCCACACAGAAGGAACTGCTAACTAAGATTCTCTCTCCTATAGCTGTTCCACTCCCTACCTTGGTTAATCTTCACCATAGATATGTAACAACCCGGGGCGAAGGAGAGCCCCCGAGTCACCACCTTTCTTTCTTCCAGATAGTACCACTGATTTCCCAGGGAAAACTCTGATGAGCCAGAGCCAGTCGGGTTTGCCTTAACTTTCTTGTTGTGATTTCTCTCTAGTCACCTTCGTTGATTAATAACGACTATCTTCCGCCTCGGGATTCGACCTAACCTCCACTTTCTACCTTGTTTAACGACCTGGATCTTTCTCCCATGAGTCCCAAGGCAGGATCGCCTGAAGATAATACTTGTTGTACCAAGGAGGTACTCCATGTGCATAATCCCATCTCCTTTCTTCATGTTTTCGACCACTAATTTATCTCGCTGTATTGCCATTACTTGAATTAACATCCTATCTAATCATTGTCATCCTTTCCCATCTACCTCCATCTGTTGCGTTCACCAAACATGAGGTCTATCATCCCATGTCCAAGTGGAAAGATGCTGCCAATTAATGTGTTGAGTGGACAACTAGCCACCCCTCATCAAAATTACATGATTCCACGGTTGTCACCCCATTAAGAGGATATAATTCATTATTGTCAAATACAAATCTAATACATAATAGTTTTTTTTTTTTATAATTTTAATTCAACAATTATTATTCATTTAATTTCTTAAAATTTTATTAATATTTGAATTCAAACTCATTAATTATATTCTTTTCTTATAAAACCTATTTTAAAGTCATATTTACTTTAATATATAAATAATATTATATTATATAATATAACATGTACTAGTGCCCACGCTAAATTAATATTTAAATATTATTACAAAGTCAATCCACACATAAACCCATTATAAAATATTCGTTTTTAACATATAATCTATAATTTATTTATTTTATTCAATCTAAATTTATTGCTTTTAAAGTTATTAAAAACTTTTTTTTTTCACGACCACACGTGTGGACGCTCAATTTAACGATTTTTTATTTGTCGACGAGTTTATGGCCTAAAACATTTGGAGGAATTGTTTTTTTTCATGGCGTACTTCACCGGCGTTGCTATGATATGAAAGAAACAGGTCGTAGATGAGAATGATTTCAAAGAACGAGGACGACTTAGTCAGACATAGACTTCCAACCCATTCAACTGGACAGAAAATAGCAATTTTTTTTTTCAATCACAGGACTAACTTATGGTGTTCTACGTTAATTCAAATATCAAACTTAATGGATGCCACTGTAACATAGTATATTCAATAGCTAGTAGCAAGAGTATATTTAATAGTAGTTAAGAGTATATTTAATAGTCTTGTAGTATATTTAACAGTTGGTAAGTTATAAATATCAAGTTGTGACTTAGTAAAAGTAAAGACATAGTTTTCTTTTAAGAGGTTATATGTTCAAATCTAAAGGGTAGGGTATGTATACCTTCGTAGACTTTACCAGTCAAATCACTAGGCGAAGAAGTCTCATACACCAATTTGATGTGCTAGCTTGGCCATAACCTTAAAAATAGATTATTATTATTATTATTATTATTATAATATGTTTATCCTTAAAAATTGTACTATTGAGAGAACAAACTTAAATTAAACCAAATAAATAAAAACAATAAAACAATCATATTACCTAACAATCCTAGCTAAAACCATGTAACAGAAAATAGCAGATTTCATCCATCACATCCCATAACATTATGACACTAACTTACAAACAATTACCATTGTATATGAGTAAATTGAAACGGTTATGCTATATCAGAGTCCTAGAAAAGTTGCAGGAGGGCCATTTTTGAGGTGTCAAAGAACAGCCATGGACAACAAAAATGTTCTGGTGATAGTATCTGCATCTCTGGTTATTGTGGTAGCAGTTGTCTTCTCACCGGCTTTCAGAACATGTAATGTTGTGCTCTGAATTCACAACTTCATTTCATGCATTACATGAAATTCAATCTAATGAATGAATGGTAACTGCAGACATGCAGGGGAGTGCGATAACGGCAGACTTAGTGGTGAAAAATGCTGTTATTTACACGAGCGATCCATCGCTTCCATGGGCAGAAGCCATGGCCATTCGCAATAATCGCATCCTTGCCGTTGGGAACTTCTCTTCTATGCAGGTTGGGACTCAACTGTTTGCCAAAATCATTCTATAAGGTTTCCTTTCATTCATTCCTTCAGTTAGGTTTTTATCTTAGTATTTGTTTCAATATGTGCGGGTTCCTTCTGATTTTTTCATACAGTATTGTTCGGTACCTAAACACTCTTAGGTGAAGGTTCTCATTTGGCAATATAATTACTTAAATAATGGGCTTTATATGACTATATTGACGATTCTTCAAAGCCCATCCCATTATTTAGGTAAGTAATTACAATTCCCATGAAACTTCGCCTATAGGTGTTTAGGTACGTAACAAGTATCCAATATGCTGCTTAGATTCTGAACTTATAATTATCGTTCCATATTGCTGTCTGTCATATATGAATGTGCCTGTCAACATATGAATGTATGTAAGCTTTGGTTTTGGGTGATGACTAAGATGAACCTAGTTAAAAGGATTAGAAACAGAGCTGTTGTGGTCATCTGCTGAATTTTGTACATGCAGGAACTTGTTGGCCAACTAACCCAGTCTCTAGACCTCCATGGGAAGATGGTGGTTCCTGGCTTTATTGACTCACATGTGCATTTCATCTCCGGTGGTTTGCAGGTAATTTCTGTGCAAGTGGTCAATCACCTTTCAGCCCTGGATTTGAAAACATGTTCAATGACTATAATTCGTAAGTGTTAAATATCTCATGCGGATTGCTGTTTGTATGACTCTAATCGTGCCAAGAAAGGTTGTAACAGTGTACCTCACACTTGGCTCATTTACCCCTAAGGCTAGCACCCTTTACTTGCCTAAAGAGGTTTGAATCTATTCACAGGTAAATAGAGCAAGGAGTTTCTGTAATAGCTGTAAGTATTTGAAGATTTCTGATATCATATACATATTCCGGTACTAGTCTAAGATTCTCTAATCTGGGTACTTTAGAGATTGTATGTAAATCAGATTTTACTTTTGGGATCACTATTTTAAAAGATCATACTTTTGAGTGTTCATCAGGTGTGCCTAAGCATATCTTGCTACAGCACATATGAAATATTTTCCATTTTATTGCAGATTTGTGAAACATTCTTATCTCCCCTGTCCTGCATGCTGATGAGAGGTCAAAAGGAAGCCATTTTCTAAAATGTAAACTCCATTTCCTAGTTTCGAACCTTATATATCCTTAGTTGGGAAGTCTGGCCCATGTTTTGAGAAATCATAATCTGAAAGTCACCCTGATAACCACTATGATCAAATTCGGAAAAAGATGACTTTTAAGAAACACGACAATAAAGTCTAATGATTCCCTTTAGGGGTCTTCAATCTCCCATACTTGCTCTAAATGCTACATTGAATCTGCAAGTATGGGGCACCTATTGCTATTGAAAACATGTGCAATTGCTACCTGTGATGTGTGTCCTCTAGATGTCCTTGTATATAAGCTACCTTCTCAAGACCCTGTCCTACCATCAATCCACAGATAAACCAAAAACCTATGGCCATGTGCCAAGTCTGAAAGGCACTCATGAATCATTGATGCCGGATGACGGACTAACCAACCAGTACATCCCGTAATGTTCCCATGAATAAACTTTGATAAGAACTCCGATTGGATTTTGGAGAGATCCAATTTGGGTGCTAACAATGTTCATTAGTTATTTGCTCTTTGTTCTTTTCTTACATCAAAATTAGTGTTGTAGCAATTATGTGATTTTACTAGTCTTAATTCATAAGCAAGGGATTTGTCTTGTACTAACTTGAAGAAGTTGATTACAATATATTTTTGGCTTTTTTGTTAATTTTTTAATTGATGATTAATATCTATGAAATTCATATCTTATGTTGAGAGAGTGATATTTTTGGATTTGGAGATACACATCCTAGGTTTACCCATAGGAGGCTTTGGTGTATGAACACAACAGATAGCGCAAGTGGATCTTCATGGTGTAAAAAGCAAAGTCGAGTTTATAACAAAAGTTGAACAAGCTGTGAATGGTAAGTTATGCTTATGTGGTGTAGTGGTTCATTTTGCTTGGATGTGCACYCTTGCACATTGTTAGATTTTTATATGTTTGCACATTTACTCTAAACATAAGCAAAGCTTGATAAAATGATATGATTTCTTGAAGTTTTAAATTATTAAATAAACAAAACACCATTTATGCTGAATCTTAGACATCTTCATGATTATCTTGACCTTTATGCTTCTCATTTTGTACCATGTGAAACACTGACATACTTTTATGTTATTTTACGTTGTGTCATGACTCGTGACTTTTGAAATGATTTGTTAGAGGTAATAATCAATTATAACTTTAGTGTGCAATGGTTCCTTGCCATGTAGCGTACCAATATTCTTAGGAAGGGAATCATTTTTCTTAAAAGAGTGGGAATCAATTTATTTTCTAGAAGATAGGCTTCATTCTACCTTGGATTAACATTTTTGTTGAACTTGTTAAATTATATGGGAGGTATTGAATTAAAATTCTTATCCCTAATTTAGCATTAAACTTTCTAATTATGTGTGAAGTCCCAAGTTATACTAGAGGTAGTAATCAATTATAACTTTAGTGTGCTAAGCTTCCTTGCCATGTAGCGTATCGATATTCTTAGGAAAGGAATCATTTTTCTTAAAAGAGTGGGAATCACTTTATTTTCTAGAAGATAGGCTTCATTCTATCTTGGATTAACATTTTTGTTGAACTTGTTAAATTATATGGGAGTTTTTGAATTAAAATTCTTATCCCTAATTTAGCATTAAACTTTCTAGTTATGTGTGAAATCCTAAGTTATACTAGAGATTGCTAGAAAATCAGAGTTACTCAATTTCTATGGATCAAGGTCTTTTCGATTTCTAATACCAAGCTATAGCTATCTTCCAGTGGATCAAACTCCCACATATTGAATTCCACTAAGCATTGGATTTTCAAAGTAAACACAATCTGCACAATCTCAAAATGCTCCTATACCAAATACAATAATACTGGGAATATTTAAACACATACACAGAATACAAATTTGCTCAAACATTAATCTGGTATCGTTCACTCATGCAGTTGAGCAGTACTCAAAATTGTGGAACAGCAGAAAAGTAACTGTATTAAACAAAACAATATAAAGTATAACAGTGTATAACAAAGCAAAGTTGTGTTTACAACACAAACTGTTGAAAATTCAGACCCCAACCCGGTTTCAAGTCTCAATGAGACAACATAGTTTAATGCCCAACCCACATTGCATTTTTCAGCTGCAAATTAGTTAGCATAACATATATCTCATAAACTGAAACACATGAAATTTGTTACAACCAATAACCATAAATAAAAACACACCCAGAAATGATAACACATAGATTTTTGGTCCAAAACAACACACTGGAAAAACCCGCAAGGGGAAAATCAGTGAGAGAGGGGAGGTTTTTTATTATTCAGAGTTCAGAGAGAATTTATTACAGCAGTCATCTTCACCATAAAAAAATATCAGACTTATCTTGAAACCCGAGCCAAATATATTATTCAAAATCTGAGCTAGCTGATTGCTGCATAGTTATAGAGACATTGACTATGACTATGGCTGATGGCATTGTAGTAGCTGTGTGCTACTAGCTGATTGCTGCATAGTCATGGGGAGTGCAGACTATGATTATGGTTGATGGCATGGTAGTAGCCGTGTGCTACTAGTTGATTGCTGCATAATCATAGAGACTGCTGGATTGTATGGTGGTAGCTTGTGTAGCTACTAGTTGATTGCAAGATAGAGACATTGTGTCTATGGACAGTAGCTGTGCGCTACTTGGAGTGGTTCTGTACCACTGGATAGTAGTTTTGTACTACTCTGGATCGACACAGTTGTGTTCTACTGGATGACATTGTAGTAGCTATGTGCTACTAGCCGATTGCCATGGAGATTACCAGTTCATATTGGGAGTAGTTGTGTGCTACTTGATTGCAGAGACTGTGACAGATGATTCGAGCTACCGATGGCATTGTGGTAGCTGTGTGCTACCAGCTGATTGCAGAGTAGTCAGTGGACTACTAGATGAAGACATTGTCAAAGATACCTCCCTAGCTAAGAGTGAGTGTTGAAGAGAAGATTTTGGAAGTCCAGGAAGACTATTAAACAACAAGAAGAATACCTAGAAGAGAAGTCGACCCTCATAGAAAAGAATAAAGTAAAAAATAAGATTCCCAGAGAAGAAGTCCGCCCATGTAGTTGACTTGAAGACTATAAATAAGGAGGATGTCTAGTTCATTTGGACACACTCACAACACACTCTCTCACTGAGGAAAAGGTGCGCAAGTTTGAGGAGGAAAAGGAGGCGTAGAGCTGGGGTTTTGGTTATTCTTGGTGGCTACTTTATCTTGTGCGCTATCTCTCTAAGGAAGTGCACTCTTCTTGTGTTGTGCTGCTGCTGCAACTGTGAGCACTAGAGGTGCGCTAGCCTAGTGCTAGGGTTTATATCTTGTCTGTGGTTCTTGACAGCTGGTGAATGGTTGGACTTTGTGAACATAATCTATTTAAGAAAGGTTAGCTGGGTTTTTTCCCCTGTTGACCACCTATTTCAACTAGGGGGTCAACTTCATGTGCCATGAAACTAGGTACTTGATGGTGCAACAAAGTTGAAGACTTTCTGGTTCTACAAGGCAATTTTTGCCCCCGACATGTCTTTTTGTAATTGGAATTTCCACTCCCCTGCATGAGATAATAATGTAATGGGTCAACATGGATCATATTGTAGGTTAGTTGCGTAGGACTTTGTCATTAGGGAAGTCCTTTCATCGAGTGTTTTTTATCCTCAGGTGATTTTTAATTACCCTTGAGTTTCTCACTCATAATAATCCTCCAAAGTGGTGAAAGGCGTTCTAATGATCGAGCCCAATGGATGACTAGGGTCTAGGAATATTGTAAATGACCATGCTAGACATCTCCTAGAGTCTTGTGGAATTCCATTGAGTTTAAGTATTTTTTTTTTAATTTTTTAAAAATTACCTAGTTAGTGGTAATTTTAATTAAAATTGATGTAAAAATGTAAAAACTAGGTCTTAGGGGATTTTGATAGGGGTGCGAGTACTCAAAAGAAATGGAATGAGACCCCCTACACCCTTGGACCAAGTTTCAGCTCAATTGGACAAGTTTTGCTAGGTCATTGTCCATGAGGAGTCCTAGTCAGTCTTGAGTCAACAATTTAATTGTTTAATTTGGCTAAGTCAAAAATGCCAAAAATTGTAAAATAAGCAAAAAGGTTTGAGAAAGAGTGGGAGATGATTCCTAAGCCATTTCCTAAGTTAGGAAAGTCATTTCCTAACTTATCCCAGCCCCCCACACCTAGCCACAACCTCACATTGATGATCCCCCTAGGGAAGTTGCGTTCCCCTTGAAGAGGAACTCACCCAAAGTAAAAAAGTAAAGGAAGATGACTCTCCTAACCCCTAGTGCGCCCTCCTAATATTCTAACATGATTATTGGGTGGTCAAAAAGGTGTTCCCCCTCACCCTCACTCAACCCTCAAACCCTAAATCATACCAAAACCCTAAAAGTGCGCCCCTCCTTGAGATCCTCAATCACTCTTAGCAAATGACACTTGGAGCTCATCCAAGAGGGGTCTCTCTTGCCTCCTAGGTATAAAAGAATGCCTATCCCTCCCTCATTTGAGAACTATTTTTAGTGTAAAGTTATTATGCCCAAATCTCTCCCACTCTTCTCTATCCTATCTTGCTCTTTTTATTTTCTCAAGCTTGTTGCAAGTATTTGCAGCAACCTTGCTTTCAATAATAGAAAATATTTGGAGGAATATGGTGTGCATTGAGAGTACTCTTGGTGCAAGATCTCGAGCTTCATTGAGGTGAATTTGCTTTGGTTTGTTATTGAGTTCTTGCTTTTAGATCTAGAGTAGGAGATCCAAGCAAAGTATTTTGCTTGGATAGATTTATGGTAGTATTGCTATAGATCTAAGTGAGTTAGTTTCTATTTGTTTTTTCAAAGTATTTTGTGATCATATATGAATCTACTCACCTCCTTTCTTGTCTTGTAGCTTGATCTAATACTTTTGCAGGTCACCAAGGGTTGGAGGAAGACAAATTTCAGATCTGGAAATTTGTCTCTTCAACCACTAAAACTCTCTGTTGTCGCCCTTATGCACACTTGCAGACGTGAGCTAAGTCCCGCTCACTTAGTATGCCCTCGGAGACACAATGTCTAAGTCCCTGCCCACACTGTCACCTTGACAGGAACTTCTTCCGTCTAGGCTTACTCCTAGGGAAGCCAAGGGGGGTTGTCCCTAAGTTACTAAGTTGATTTTAATTACAGTTCTAGGAGTTAGTTTCAATTTATTATAGGCCAAGGGAAAAACTAGCCTATATGACAAGCAACAATGCAAGTGCAAGTCTACTTCTAAATGTTAGGCAGCCCTTTCCCTAAGTCAACTAAGGACTAGTGCCTAAGGTTGGGCAAATGGGGTCAACTATGTGTAAGGGTGGTTCGTTGCAATATACTTTACAATTTAATCAAACTACCCAAATCCCCAATGATTAATTACGTGTTAAGAGGTTTATACAAGATTCACAAATTACCAATATACATCAAATGACCACAAGATCAACAAATGTACAAGATATACAAAAGATACAATGATTTCACACCCTAGGGCCAAGCATGCCCCAAGTGGCACTTATTCCACTTGGACTGCCTTCACTGGCTACTAACCATGAAAAGCACTCAAGGATTAGATAAGTGATGCCTCCCCAAGTGGGATACTCAGTCACTTACCAATCCACACCACAACAATGATTTATCAACAAGATATTCAAATGATAAC
>ML812382.1:92024-105352 GCA_009831015.1 Picea engelmannii
TGCAATCATTGACTTCGTCAATAATTACATTTATCATTGCTCATATGTATTTAAGATAGTCATTTGTTTATGAAGTACTAACCACTGCTTGCACGTTTTAGTTTTATTTGCCTTGTCTCGCAAACAGGTGCCTTTTCAGTGGAATACCTTCTCTTTGACTATCTCTCTTGGCAAGTGATCTGTGAAGGGGAAAACCTACTTTAACCTTTTGAACCTTGAATCCTTGATCTTTTCCTTTTCAGCACCCCAGATTACTAGGGACGTCTCCCATGGGATTAGCCACCCTAAATAAAAAGAGCTCCCCATCGAGGTGACAGTGGGTGGGGAAGTTCCTGTTACGCCAGTTTGAGTCTTACTTCCAAGCTACTAAACCTATCCTACAAACTGAGCGATAACATTTTGGCGCCGTTGCCGGGGAACACTGAGTCAAACTTCCTCAACGACAAACCTTTGGTAAGCCTTGCCTCAAAAGTCCTTTCTTACAAGCTTACCTGGCGACTCCACTACCTTTTTCTCCCCCTATTCTTTGGTAGTTTCAAGGAAACTATCTGGCGACTCCACTGATGACGAAGCCAACAATGACTTCACAATGGGACCCAGGAAGCTACAGACCTTTAGATATGAGTGAAATCCCTCGATATCCCAGAAAAATGCCTCCTCACTATGAGGATTTCCTCTCTCATTTTGCTGGCATCGATGAAGAATGTCCCAAGTCTCACATGAGAAGATTTTGGAAATTCTTTCAACACTTCCCTGTCAACGACGAGGCTGAAGATTTAGTGATGAAACTTTTCTCTGCTTCCTTGCATGGAAGGGCCAGAAGATGGTATGATAACCTTCCAGCTGCCAGCATCACTTCTATGGAACTTTTTGAAAAAGTTTTCCTTGCGAAGTGGACCATGAAAATAGAAGATATGCAATCATTGCTGAAAGAGCTTGAAGGCATAAAGCAAACATAGTCTGAGGTTGTCAGAGCTTTTGGGGTTATATTCCAGAGATTGCCTTACCAAAAAGGCGATTCCGGCTTTCGCGATTCGGGGAATTGCGATGCAAGCGTTCCCCCGTTCTCTATCTTTCGAAATGCCGAAACCCGAAAGGGTCTAACAGATCCTTAGCTCCTCCCTTGGGTCGCTTGTCATACGACCGATCCTATGACCTAGTGCTAATCCTCTAAATGCTTTCGGGGTTTCGCGATTTGGGGAATCGCGATGCAAGCATTCCTCCTTTCCCTTTCGAATCCTTGGGACTCGCAAGCCCGGTATCATCCGGATCTACGGTCTAGATCATTGACTTAATCAACGGCCCGGATTAAATCCCGACATTCTACCTTTTGGGATTTTGGCGGGGTCTTCACTCCTATTTCCCCGATCTCCAGAACTCCGGCGGCTTTAGATATTCGCCACGTGTCCCTACAAATGGACGGTCCAGATTCTTTCGGGACTCCTCCTTCCTATCATAAGACCCTGTCAGGTGACCTCGGGCTCATCCACAGAGCGCGTCGGGGTTTCGCGTACTGGGATTTCGCGACTTGCGAAAACGGGGGGTCTTGCCCTTTGGTTTCCCGGGTGCCGAAACACCGAAACCCATTCACGCTAAACCGATTTGGGGTTTCGGATATCGAGACTTTGCGACTGGCGAAGACGAGGGGTCTTGCCCTTGGGTTTCCTGGGTGCCGAAACGCTGAAACCCATTCACGCTAAACTGATTCGGGGTTGCGCATACTGGGACTTCACGACTGGCGAAGACGAGGGGTCTTGCCCTTGGGTTTCCCGGGTGTCGAAACGCCGAAACCCATTCACGCTAAACCGATTCGGGGTTTCGCATACCGGGACTTCGCGACTGGTGAAGACGAGGGGTCTTGCCCTTGGGTTTCCCGAGTGCCGAAACGCCGAAACCTGAGAGAATTACTCTTTCTTGTACAAGGTTTCCAGACTCCAATCACATGATCCTTTAGAGGGTTCTTGGGTAATCATCCCTAGGCTTGGTGACCTGACTAAAAATCCTTCCTAAATCACCGAGCTATGAACTCTGTGACAGGGGTAAGGTAAACTCGTGAGTTCACTATAACGATAGTCTTTTTAAGGAACTCACTCCGGCTCTGGAATGTGAGGAAACTTCCCGAGAGGAGGTGCCTTCGGGAAATCAAACCAGGACATAGCGTGAGTCACTAGACGGAACAAATTTCAAGGGAACGGACTCGTATTTTGAACTCGTTCCTTTTATATGTAAACCGATTATAATCATATAAGTATAAGTATGCGTCCATTATTTCCGATCAAAACATCGGGCAATCATTCCACACATAAATCATTACGGGCGGATAAACATGAGCATGTATTCATGGTATACAATTCAAAATACAAGGCATAAAATACTTATCAGAAACACCAGGTGTGATGCGACTGTTGAGAGGGGTGCTCATTTCCACCCAACCGTAGGCTCAGTGACTCCAAACGGATTTACCACTAGCCACCCCCGAGCTAGACCACGATGCTTGGAGATTCAGTCTCCCACTTCCAGTTCAACGGAAGTCAAGGACGAAGGTTACTCTCCTTCTCCTGATACAGAAAATAATCCCTATGTTTTCAGAGTTTTTTCCAGTTCTCTTCCGCGATCCCCTGTCGCGCGTGCTTTCTCCCTTCTACCCCTTACCACACTTCTTCTCTTGCCTTTTCTCTGCAAGATTGCGTGTGGCGCAAATTTCCCCATTCGCGGTCAGGTCTGGGAGCTGTTACGGATGGGCGGTTCACTCCCATCCCCTCATTAACTCTTGAGGAGCCTCCCCACCTACCGATCTGACGGGAAATCCATTCCAGGGTCAGAGAGTTGCTTTGGTCTTTGAGCAAGTAAAACCAGTACGGTACTGGCTCGGTGGAAGTTAACGCAACCATTCCAGGTCCCTTCCACCACCTCTCATTAGCCATCGTGGTCTCTTTTAGCATATCCCCCTCCCAGCAGCCATGCAACACATATTCATAACATAATTTACCTTCATCGACCTTTTATAAAAAGGTCCGTCAAATCAAACATTCACATCTTTGAGTTTGCCATAGTTCTTGGCCAATATAGTTATTTTTACAGACTGGGGGAAACAAGGTGTTACACCTAGTGGTTTTCTGGCTCAAGACTTTTGTCAAACACTTTGATGATATACCCGAAACTCACTATAATAACCCCTCCTCTGCCGATGTTATGTTTTTGGGTAATTTTCTGGGTTAGGACTTTTGTCAAACACTACAAACAAGCCCAAATACCAATATAAAGCCCACTTATTTTTGCTGTAGTGTTTTTAGTGTTCTTCCGGTTCATGAATTATGTGTTCATCATCATGGCCAAGACCCACTGTAAATTCCCCTCTTGCTGGATGCTATAGTAATTTAGGTGTATTTCTGGTTGGTGAATTTTGTCAAACACTTAGGCTGTAGATTCCAATCCACTGTAAAAACTCTCTTGTCACTGCTGTTACGATTTTATATTTGCTGCTATGTTTTCTTGAGGTGTTTGTCTATGGATAAGCATGATTTTGGTGCCAATGAAATATGTAAAAAGTATACAAATTATAACAAGAAGTTTGTAATGGAAAAATAACTCAACCAACAACAAAATGAGCACAAATAATATTTGATTTTGATTCATGTGCTGACCTGTTACATCTGCATGACATGTATGGAGCTCAAATCGGCCTCTCCAAGTAGATTACAGCCCCTTTCCAAAGCTGCCACAAATTATTTGCAGGTGGTGTGACTTCCTTAAATGCTTCCAAAGATTGCTGAAAACGCCCCCACTAGCAAACTAAAAGATAAATACGACTTCTACAAAGAAAACGACGACCTCACCCAAGGAACTCGGTCCCCTCACCAAGGAATTGCATAAACAAGAATGACCTCTAGATCTATAGCTCTGCTTCAACAAATAAAATTGTCCTCCAGAAAACCTCAATAAGCTGCAATGGGATGAATCACTTTCCTCAACAATGGAATCGAAGTGGAAAACTTGAATGGTCTTCCCAACCAAATGGCTAGGGTGGAATCTTTCACCATCGAGGCTTGACGAGCTAGGGTGTAGTCTTTCATCATCGAAACCAATCCACACAAGGGTTTTCTCCAAACCCTAAAGGCTCCAAGAGCTCTTCAAATCAAATTAGAAATAATCATCAACATAATGAGAGATCGAGCTCTCATTGTACTTTTATACCTCTTTTCTTCTTTTCCCCTCAAGTGACTTTTTAATTTATCTTTAGTAAAATCACTTTATTAATTTATTAACCTTTTTACTCCCAAAAAGTGATTTATTTGACTTTAAAGCATTTTTGGTCATTGAAAATCACTATTTTTATCATCTCAACATTTAGAGCTCTTCATCCACGTTCCAACAAGCTATTACACCATGGTACTCCTCTTAGATAATTTATTAAAATGACAACCTTAGTTCAATCCATTAAATAATGCTCATTAATACTCCCAAATTACGGGAACGGTCGAAATGCGTCGGAATTGAAATCTGACTGCGTACGTGTGATCTCGATGATAAAAGATGATAAACGGACCTTTGAAAGCATCATATAACTCCTCTAAACCCCCTGAGCTCGCTGGTAACATCAAATCACCCCTCTGATCAAGCTGACACAAGCCCATAAAGACATCTCCAACTGCAGAGCAAAGGAGCCCAAAAATGGGGACATTACAACTCAATACCAGCAGAGAGAGAAATATCTGAAGATGAAGCCAATGAGGTCAATGTCTCTTGGATATGATGATCGATGGTGAGGGGGGTGACGAGGGTCGCATTGGCTCACCATTAGAATCCTTGAGTACCATAGGGGGATTCAACTATATGACCTTGGGGGGATGTAGGAGTGAGGAAGCTCAGTTCCCCTACCATTTGAGGTTGAAGGAAATAATCTCTGAATAGATCTCTGACTTCTCGTTGGGGCTGGGAGGCAATCTGACAAGCAAGAGGTGCCCTGCTTTGAATCCGTCTAGAGCTAAACCCTTTGTATCTATGAGGACGTGTGGTCGGATTATGGTCCTACACCTCTGAACCGATCTCAAACACATCGCTGATCTCTCGGGGGGGAGGCTAAGAGGAGACCTGAGGTCTCACCACTGTATGGTCTGAAGTACTCTGGAACTCGGACTGTCATTTGTTGCTTCATTCTGATGGAAGGGCATGGAAATATGTTGTGATCCTTCTAGTTTGCCCCGGGTGGTGGGGGACATGCAGGAGCTGGGATCTGTGAATAAGAATATCCCTGATGAAAAGAGATAGGCACCTTTGATCCTGATATTGGAAGAAGGTAGAGAGGGAGCCCCTTGAGTCCTTGTAGAGGCAGTAGTAACGTCCTTTGATCTCATAGTATACGGGGCACTGAAAAATGAGGTGCCTCTGTAATGTTCCCAAGCCATTTTTTTCGCTTGGAACATTAACTGACCACTGATTAACTTGTGTTTGTGTGTTTATTTGCAGGTTGACTTCTTAAGTTTGGCCTTAGGGTTTATAGTTCAATTATCAAGCATAGATATGAAGATATAATCAATGGAAATACAAGATATGACCAATAACACAAGATATGGAACCAAACAACATAGATTTGACCTTTATTGATATAATAATCAAGAACCTGATACAATGAGGTTGCAGATCTGGAACAACATCAGATAGATCCAGTAGATAAGATATGAGCTGCTGCAAAATGCTCCCGACAAGAAGATACAAGCCTCCAAAGGATGAATACAAGATGATGACCAATATAGAAGAACCAGGGTTAGATCCAAGCCCCCCTGGCTGATAGCATGTCCTCCTGAAGAGCTGAGAAGACCCAATATTTCGGCCTAGCTGATGGAAGCCTCCAAATGACTCCAAACTCGGTAGAATGATAGATCGGGGTGAGTAGAACCCCCTCCTGAAGCCTCAGACCGAAATGCCAAGAGATGCCCCTCCAACTGTTGAATCCTCAAGTGAAGCTACTCCCTTCTGAAGCCTGTCAATGCCCAATAATTCGGCCCTGATGAAGGAGCCCTCCAAATACCCTGAAACTTCCTAGAAAGATAGATTGGGAAACTGCAAGTCACTAGGTGAAGTCTCAAGGTCAAATCTGAAGTATAACCCCTCCAAACTGAGTAGATCTGAATCTCAATAGCGCCCTTCTTCTCTCCAAATCGTGCCAATGCTCTAAGAAATCAACTGGGAGGAATAACTCTCTCCAAAAGCACTAGAATGATAGATCAGGGACCTGCAAAGAAAACCCAAGTGCTCAAATCTCCAAAATCCCTCTCAGACCTTTGGATCGAACCTCCCTCCAAAGAATGATGCTCCCCCTTGCTGGAAACCCTCAAGGGTACGACTTGCTGCTCTCCTGGATGAGTGATGGTACCTGTGACTGCTGTAGAATGGTGTGGGTGGAGTATTGCATCCCCGAGACCAAGCTTGGAACAAGATAGGTGAAATCTTTCACCACCGAGTTGTTCTCTAGGGTTTATATTCTCAAAACCCTCAAAACTGTGTGCTCAAGAGCCCAAAAGCAAAATGCATAATAATCCAAGACGAGTGAGAGGTGGGCCCTAGCCTTTCCTTTATACCTCCATTCTATTTCTCTGTTGAGTTAGTTAACCCCTAGGGTTAACTCCTAACTCAACCTCAAGCGCTCTAATTCCTCGTTGAGTTACTTTTTACCTTTTCAAGTCAACTTCATATTAGAACTTTGAGTTTAGCTAACTTTTCCCCATGCTGCATGAGACTATAGTCTAGTGGGGATGACTAGACTACTGAGTCTCTCCAATCCTCTTCATCAAGAGGTGGGGGACTTTATAGTCTCCCCTGCTAGAAATTGCTTGTCCACAAGCAATTCTGAACCTGTCTCCTGTATCACCTGTTCACTCTCCCAAGTGGCATCCTTAATAGGCAAGTCCTTCCATTTGACTAAGTACTGCTTGATGCTCCTCCTCCTTAGCTTCTTCTCCCGAACCTCTAGTATCTCCTCCTGTATTAGTGCCAATTGCCCCTCATCTAAGGGTGGCAGTATCTCAAGTGGAGTGATGTGTTGGCCAATGGCCCTCTTCAGGCATGAGACATGGAAGACGTTGTGAATCTTGTTGCCCTGTGGAAGATCAAGCTCATAAGCCACGACCTCTAACTTCCTGTTGACCCTGTAGGGACCAAAGAACCGAGGTTGGAGCTTTTCTGCTCCACTTCTTTTGATCGAAGCCTGTCTGTACAGTTGGAGCCTTAAGTAGACCAAGTCACCAACCTCAAATGTACGCTCTATCCTGTTCTTGTCTGCTTGGATCTTTTGCTGATTTTGTGCTCTTTGTACATGATCCTTTAGTTCTCTGAGTATGTCCTGACTCTGCTGCACCCAATCCTGAACTATAGGAGCTTTGCTATCACCAAAGACAATCTCTACAAAGGAGAGAGGGTCATAACTGTACAAGGCCTTGAATGGAGTCATACCAATAGACATATGATAAGTGGTGTTGTAACAGTATTCTCCCAAGTGTAGCCACCTAACCCATGCTTTCTGCTGCCCTGCTACATAATTTCTGAGGTAGCCTTTCACCCACTTGTTGACTATTTCGGTTTGCCCATCAGTATGAGGATGGTAACTAGTGCTAGGGGTCAAGGCCGTACCAACCAACCTGAATAACTCCTGCCAAAAGGTGCTCATAAATCGGCTATCCCTGTCACTAACAATGGTCTTGGGTAGACCATGTAGTCTGAAGATCTCCCTGAAGAAAAAATCTGCAACCTATGCTACATTGAAGTCTGTGGCAATGGAGAAGAAGTGTGCAAACTTAGTTAACCTGTCCACCACTACAAAAATACAATCTTTACCCTGTGCCCTTGGCAATCCTGTGATGAAGTCCATGGAGTTACTTTTTACAAAAATACAATCTTTACCTCAAGCGCTCTGATTCTTCATTGAGTTACTTTTTACCTTTTCAAGTCAACTTCATATTAGAACTTTGAGTTAGGTGACTTTTCCCCATGTTGCATGAGACTATAGTCTAGTGGGGATGACTAGACTACTGAGTCTCTCCAATCCTCTTCATCAAGAGGTGGGGGACATTACAGTCTCTCTGTCTTTGGCTCCTATAGGTGACACATCTGGCAGACCCTATCAGAATGTGGGATATGGTGATCAGTCTCCACTCGGAGTCGATTAGAACCAACCCAAAGTTGTCCCAGAGGGATCCTGAGTGAATGCATCCAATGTTTATATGTGTATGGGGGGCGAACAATGATACCATCCTATAGCTCTAAAAAGTGCTCTAAGTAGAAAGACATCTTCCAGCCCAAGCTCATCGGGGCTGAGGTCTAGGTGACCTAAATATATAATTTGTATATGTCTTCTTTGATGTCTCAGTTCACAATCTGTCTAGGTGGCAAGAGATAGACCGACGCTTCTTTGGAGTACTTGAAGGGGGGAAGGCGCTCTATGGATATATATATGACTGGAGAAGCTAGGACGCCTTTGAAAACCAACTTCGCGTGCAACCTGTTAGACTTATCCGAGGTGAGGGTCTCTAAGGAGCAAAGTGCAAGATAGTGGTACCACTCTCTCTTGGTAATAGAGTCCCTGAAAGATCTAACTCTATGAATGAAGGAGATCAAGTGAAAGATAACCTCGAGGCGAAATGGTTGGACACCGAACTCTGCTTGAATAATGGACTTTGGAACTATATGTTTGCATCCGATCATGCGACTGAGAAAGCAAGGTTTGAACTCTCTCCAACCGAGCCCAATCTGTCTGTATCAAACTCGGTCCCCAAATCTTCGAGCCATAGAGTACTGTGGGTCTGATAATTGCCTCCATGAGGTAAAGTTTGAATGAGATGTCCTGAAACTGACATTGGAAGCATTGTCTCTCGATGAGGGCTAGGGACCCATACCCTTTGTTGAGTCAAGGTTGGAGGGCTTTCCGCATATCAAAATGAGACCTCGTGAACTGGACCCCTAGGTAGGTGTAAGTTGTGTCGATCTCAATCTCTTCCCCCCTGAAGCAGAAGTGTAAGTCCGTGAGAAGGCTCTTTGATGCATTGGAGATCATGACCTTGGTTTTATTCAAGTTGACCGTCAACTGTCGGAGGTCACAAAAACTGGCTAGGGCATCAATCTACCTTTGTAGGCCCTCAATAGTAGAGGCCAATAAGATCAGATCATCAACAAAAAGGAGTAGGGAGATCGACACCCAATGAAGGAGACATCCCATCTCCATCTTGGATATGGTTGTGGAGGAAAGACTCTAGCTCATCAATATAGATTCCGAATAGAGTCGATGAGAGGGGGCATCCCTGCTTTACCCCAATGGTACTCTGAATGAAGTCGGAGAGGCCGTGAGCCAACCTGAGACATCCCAAAACTAACTCATACAATCTCATGATGGCTGCTAGGAGGGTCTCAGATATGTTGATGTCGCGAATTGTCATCGATAGTGCATCATCAATGTCCTCCAAAGGACCATGTCAATAGTGCATCATCATCAAGCAAGGCTCAGAGAAGTCAAGTGAGACCAACCATCATGGATACACGAGTCATTGGAATCATAAAAGTAAGCCACAATTTAATACAAAAGCCATGTATGCAATTCACATTAGGTATCTTCTTCAAACTTCATATTGGCTTCAGACTTTATGCAATTTCCCAGGTATAGGTATGGGAGAACCATCACAAGACCCTATTAGGTGTGCCAGCAGCCAAGTAGGGGAGTAGTTCTCGAGAAATCCATCAAAGTGTAAGTACGAGTGAGTGATATGACATGGGGTTTACTTCATGGTCATGGTGTCATTGGCATGCAAGGCCACGTGTGAGGTTCATTTCCATGAGTGCCTTTGTAGAGGGAGCACTTGGTACATTGAGTTACCCTTTCCTCGACATTGTTTCTTTCCACCCCTATTCTTGTCTTTTGATATTCATTAATTCTTTGCAAGATTCTTTTAGGTTTATGCATTTATTTTACTGGGATTCAATTAAGTACTTTTAATTTGATATGCATTCAGTGCATTAGGACTTGGGGTGATGACCTCATAGTGAGGGGGTGGAGCTCAAGCTGGTCTTTGGCTTTTGATTTATCATTTGTATCCCATTTCATTTTCCATTCTTTTACCAGCGGTGTAAATCTCGGGCATTCAATCCCTTTCTCCTCATAGGAGGATGAAGGTACGAACTTTTTTGGGATACATGTAACAACTATTTCTCGAAGATAGGACAACAGAAGGAATTAAGATAAAAAATGTCAAGTATGGAAGGGAATGGTACGCTACCCCTATCAAGGCCTCCCAGTAGTACCCCTTTTCCCCAAGAGTGACAACTCTTGACTAGGACACATAGTGTAATGTCCCTTTCCAAATAGGAGCTCCAGAGAGGAGGCTTAATGGTCTAAACTGCCTCGTTAGACTATAGCCAGGGCGAAAGAGGGGTAAACAGGGTTACTAGAGGTCATTCCAGTTACAGGTGTTATATTCGGAAAGTGACATTGAGCTAAAAAGGGTTAAAAGTGTTTTTAAGTCATTATGAGCTAAAAATAGAAGTCGATAGTGAATTAGGGTTTCAGCAGTGATTTAGGGTTTCAGAAGTGTTGCCGTCCTAATACACACTTGCAGATGTGAGCAAAGTCCAGCTCACTTAGTGTGTTCTTGGAGGCACAATGCCTAGGTTCACAGTCCACACTGTCACCTTGACTGGAACCTCTTCCTTCTAGGCTTACTCCTAGGGAAGCCAAGGGGGGTAGACCCTAGTTACTAGATATGATTTAACTTTGAAGTTCTAGGAGTTGGTTTTAATTTGTTAAAGGTTAAGGGGGGAAACTAACCTATGATGCTAAGGCAGCAAATGCAAAGTGCAAGATTAATTAATGGCAAACAAACCCTTTCCTAAGTCGACTAAGACTAGTGCCTAAATGTTGGGCAAGGGGTCAACTAAGTTTTGAGGGGGGTTCAATTACAAAAGATTACAAGTGAAATTAGATTACAATTATCCCACAACAAAGATACAATTACTTACACAAAGAATAAGAAATGGTACAACAATTATATAAGAGATACAAATAGACAAGATTAAAGATGCCAAAGTGAGATTTAAGAAATACTTTAAGATCAATCACATAAGGCCAAGCATGCCCCAATAACACTTACTCTAATGGACTGCTTTTCAATGGCAACCACTAAAGCACTCAAGATTCAAGAAGATGATGCTTCCCAAATGGGATACTCAACTTTTTCTTGAATCACACCACAAGAGCATAAAATAAATATGTAAATATTTGGAAACTTAATGCTCAAGAACTAAAACACTTAGATATTCAAACCACAAGATTGCATGAAAGATTGATAAATGTACTTGCAAGATAGACTTCTAAACAATCATCCAAAGATACCCAAAATAAAGATTGTCTAGGAGACTAAGTGGTTTGGGGTTGTTTAAAGATTAGATCAATTTTATTTGCCCTCCCCCTAACTAAGTGTTTGAACTTTAAACCTCCTCCTCCTGTTGCCAAATGGCTGCCGGATGCTCAAGATAGTAAGGCAACGAGGCCCACCCTAGCTTTCATGGTCAGCCCTGACAGTAAGAGTACTTCCCGGAGAGGACACACACTTCGTGCGCCACGGGGCAGTCCCCTGCCACTACCCTCCGTTGTTTTCCTCAAACCCGTTTTAGATGGTGAAGATGGTGGAATTAGGTTGTCCTAGTTGGTCTAAAAAGTTATTATGACTTATGGGTAAGTCTTAAGGTGTGTTGTGAGTGTTTTAGATGACTTTTAGGTGCCCAAAAACAATGATTTATGCTCAAAACCAAAACTTAAAATGACTGCTATGAAGTGTGTTGCATATTAAGGAAAGAGAGCATAAACACATCTAAAACACATGAGAAAGCCGAAATTGAGACATCTATTCCATCATCATTTACTTAACCATGAATGAATATGAACTTGAAGGAAATAAGCAAGTAAAAGACAAGAACAACTTGTCAACAATTACAACAAAATGAGGAACTTATAACCACTTAACCATGTGTGCTATTGCATGTATGAAATTTGTTAAGTAGATTAAAATACTTGCTGAAAATAAGAGTTAAGTCCTACACCATTCACATATCCATAAACAAAATGAAAGCATGAGTGTTATGTGTGCCCAAGAAATAAGATTGCTTCAAGACATAAGTTTAACCATGTAATCTACTCCATTTGAGACACCATGCTAGAGAATGAAATACTTGCAAGAGTAAAACTAGAGCATGTAAATGAAGAAATGCCTTAAGGGCTTAAACTAAGATGATAATAACATATGATGATTAACCTATAGCATTTTAATCCATTTGAACCATGTAAACCATCAACACATTACTAAGATCCTAGCCATGCGATTTTTGGGGGTTACTCTCCCAAGGTGTAGACAATTATTTATTAAACAAAACTTAAATCAAGCAAACCACTCACAATGGCACAAGGTGGAGGCAAGCCTACCAATGTTGTGCCAAAGAGGGTTGGAAATAAAAGACTTAAATGATTATTATTATGCTAGCCACACAACCTTGTCTTGTGAACAAGTGGGGCAAGAAATAAAAAATTACTCAAAAGAAAACTAAAATCTAGCCCAACGATTTTGGGGGGTTGGTTTGGCCAATCACTCTCCCAAGGTGTAGGCAACAAAAAAATGTTTGAAAATGAAAGAGGAGGTTAAAGAGATAGCTACCAATCCCCTTGGAGGGTTTTCTAGTGTTGTGTGGACTTCTTGATGTAGCCAAGCCTCACCAAATTAGATCTGAACCTGCAAAAACAACAAGGTTTCCCTTGCTAGGAGAGCTACACACAACAATACAAGCTTGGAAAATTTTTGCCTTTTAGGGCAAAATTTTTCTTTAGAAATTTTATGAAAAATTAAGTTTTGATGACCATAAGACTAAGTATGCTAGCTGAAATATGGGCTGCAACAGAAATATATAGAGAGCAATAGAGGAAGAATGTTTGGAGTGTATGAAAGTCCCAAAGAATAGACTTTTGCTCAAGACACTTCTAATGAAACCCTTGAGGTCCAACCTGCAAAAACTCAACACAATAGCATGCATACAATGGATAATATGGAGGGTTAAACTAATAAGTGAAATACTTGCCCATTATCTAGCTAACCACATATATAGATTCACAAGAGTACTCTTTGCAAAACCTACTTAAATAAAATACTTTACCTAATGTCCAATCATACATGCATCATATCAAATTGAAAAGATTATACCTCATATGTTTGTAAGAACACAAATACTTGTAGATCTTCCCAAAATATCCTCCAAAGTTTCCTTTATTATTGCTTCAAGAAGAGGGATATTGGAGAAATACT